>JAHBCN010002088.1:0-99359 GCA_019359885.1 Listronotus oregonensis
CCAGTACAAGTGGACGAATTTTATTCATTAAGCGCAATTAAGCTGACAAAAAGTGTATTTATTGATAAATTAAACAGTTATAATTATGTAATAAATTATAGTATATTTAATTTATTTTAAAACAATTTACGAAAGCAATATCCCCAAAAAAGATAAAAATAAGTGCTGTTAAAACTGAAAAATGGATATTGGGCTTTTATTTACATTAACATATATCAGTTTTCCTTTCCCTTTAAACCGCCAGATCTTTTAGTGCCGGGTCTTTCAGGCTTTAAGCCTTCGTGGACTGTCCCAAAACAAAACAAAAAATTATTTTAATTTTAAATTATGTTTTAAGTTTTATCAAATTTTAGAATAGTTTTATCTGAAATAAAGTTGATATTTACCACTAAAATGTTAATAGGTCAATTCTTGAACATTTATTTGTATTTTCTTTGAGTCTATTTTAGGTTAATTCTAGTTTATGAGTTCATTCTATTCTGTGTACGCACAGAGCCAATACCAGAGGCTGGGACCGAAGCGGTTTTATCCGGTGAGTACCCGAAGAACCACCGCTGTGTTCACTCGTCGTTGTCGCTGTTGGGCCCAGTAGGATCTTTTGGAACATCGCTAAAGTTGCTGGTTATCGGCAACTCTTTTGGCCTACGTATGGAACGGGATCCAAAGCTAAGATGAACGAGCTTAACTCAGATGTTACCATACCGTGCTGATGAGTGAATGACATCCTGTACCTTAAACAGGTGCCACTCAAGGTCACAAGCAGACAAGGTGCACGACCGAAACGGGTGAATCCATTTCGAAAGGAGCCCCTGAAGTCTCTGGCGCCTATTTCACGCGGAAGGGCTAATCCATTCCGAACAAACAGGTGCTTAGGAAGGAATCCTGAATCCAAAGAGAAGGTGGACAGAACCGCCTTTGTAGGAAAAGGGTTTCCTGGCTTTAAACAGAAAGCGGATAGGACCGTTTTCATAGGGTAAGGCCGGAGATGCGGCCTTAGAAGGAATATCTGGTTCCTGCAATACGGATCTGGTAGCTACCCCGTTACTAGACCGGGAGAGGAGGGCATGACGGATCTGATCGTCTGCTCGTCTAATCTCAGGAGACAGGGACACCAAAACACATTAGAACACATATTGTGCTCGTGCCCGGTAGCGACACGAGTAAAAGGAGATGTAAGAACTCTCTCCCAATCTGATATCGGATTCATTAGAAGTATGATCCTATTGGGAAAAATATAAAAAGTTGTGAGCCACAATAGTAAAAGTCCACTCATTTAAACCTAAACCTAAACCTAAAAAAGCTCGAAGAAGATTTTGTATTTGGTTAAAAATAATCAAACATATTCTTTTCATATATAAAAAATAATCAAACATATTCTTTTCATATATTTAACTTTTATTCTTTTTTCCAGTGATTAAAAGTTTTTGATCAAAGCCTTATAAAGCAAAGGGGTTGTGCAAGGTGCCAATCGCACAAATGCCCTTACTCTTACATTTTCTTAAAATCATTGTCTTTCTAGTGGTGATTTATGTGACACAAAAAAAAATTAAAATCGCTGGGCTTTAAGTCAGGGGTATAGGGAGGATGGTCAAGTAGACACTAGCCCATTTTATCTAATTTTACGCAGGTTAGAGTGAAGTACGTTGCCGAGCTTTGTCGTAGGGGAGAATAAGATCCCGAATTATCAATCCGTTTGCCACGCACTTTTTTAAAAGCAGTGTTTATATAAAAACTGGTGTGACTATGATGAGTCACACCAATTGTCAAAAAGGAAAAATAAGAAAATTAATACGAAATTTATCCTGTGCACAGGTTAGCTTCCGCAAAGCAAGCTGTAGGTGTGCGTGCAAACCTACCCGCAGCTCAGGGTGAGGAATGGTGAGTTCGTTATGGCGCCACCAGTTTTCTTACGGACTACAAACTGGAAGTCCCTAGATGTTATAGGAGCTTGCTTGGGCGATCACACACCAGTGCACGACAAAACAAAAAAAAGTTAGCATATAAGCATTAAAAAAAATGACTTGGTCAATACTCATTAAAGAGAAGAAAAAAAATAATAAATAATAATAATATAATAATACAAATTATTCTGGTATCAGGTGAGCTAAATAAAACTCAAAAAGATTAAAAACAAATTACATTTATTTAAAAATAATTCCTTGAGGATTTAAATTTCATAATTTAAAAAAAAAAGGGTTTGTCACGCAGTTGCTTTAGCCCAAGTGTTTTAGCCTAAAAACACTTTTCCAACTTTTATTTGGCCGTTGGCAGCCTTTAAAAAAAATTTTTTTTTTAAATTTTCTTTAAATAAAATTAATAACAATTAATTAGCTAAGGTACAGCAAAGCTGAAGGTGAGTAGGGCGTGCAAAAATGCCCTAACTCATTTGCCGGAGTGAGAGGTGGGTTAAACTGGGCGCCACTGCTTTTGGTGCCAGGCCTAGCAGAGACCTTCAAGATTTAATTGGGAACTCTCGTTCAACTTTACTACCATCAAAGATAAGAAAAATTTTACTAAACAATATTAACATTAGAAAAAGGAGACACTAGGCGAGCCAAATAAAACACTATTTAAAACAAATAGTTAATTGAATTTATTATAAATTTATAATTTAAGTTTACAAAAAAAATTAATCAAAATAAAATGGTGAATGCGCTAGGTGACGAAATTACAAAATTTAAATTTATAGTTTAAAGGTTTACAAAAATATATATATAATAAAAATGAAATGGTGAATGCGCTCAATAACTGTTAAATTTTTTTATATTGAGATGAAAAGAGTAAATATTATGGATATAAGTCTACAATTGAAAAAAATATAAAACTTAAAAATATATATAGATACCGCTTACAATTATTTCATTAACAATAATATATAAAGGTGACCATTTGAAAACCAAAAAAAAAATATATAAAGATTTACCAAAAAAAAAAAAAATATTACAATAAAAATAAAAGAAAGGGGCGCAAATAATTTTTATCAATATGGTAAAAATTCAAAAGCTAGAGTCCTAAATTGTTTCTGGAAAAGTGTTAAAAAATTGTTAGTAAATTAATTTTAATGTTGCCTGTTTTGTTGAATCAAGTGATGGCAGGTGTGCCAGGCACTACACCGTGAAGAGGGATGGTGTCCAAAACTACAAACAACACATTAACAGTTGGTCACTATCTCTGACCCGTCCCAAGAAAACTTCTACCAAATTGATGGCCCCTCCAAACCAAAACGAAAACCGTTTCAAAATTAATTAATGGCCCAGCAGAATAATGGCCCGTCCGAAGAACCCTACAAAATTCAATACTAATTAAAACCCAATAAAACGTAAGATAATTAAGCGACTTTAAAAAATCCAAGAAAATTCCCTCAAATCCCATACTGTATGTGTTTCATTAAAAAAAGTTAATAAAAGGAAACTTTAAAATCTGGTGCTTGGTTCGAGACCTTTCAGTAAACAAAAAAAATAATTACTTATTAAGTAAGCAACGTTAATTAATCATAAAAAAAAACAATCCCATTAAGTAAAGACAACATAAAATAAAATTGTTTCAGTAAACTAGTTTACAAAAAAAATTATGCCCTTTTCCATTGGCACAAAAAAAAGAACATATTCCCTAGCTACCAAAAGTTAATTAACAATCACTTAACTAGTGTAAAATAAAAGGTAATATATCCATACGATTGTATTTAATCGTAGGTAAAAGCCCAAAACATATTTATTGATCTTTATTTTTACTTGGCAAAACAAATAATAAGTAGGTTTTTGACTGATAATTTAAATAGTTCAATCACGATATATTTACTTGTTTGCTTTTTTTTTGTCTTAAAAAAAACACTCTATCTTGTAGAATTAGAAGATAACAACAAAATAAAAATAACTTAAATATCATTGATAAATGATAATTAAATAAGGTAAAAAAATAAATAACTAATTTTTGTTAAGTATAACAAAAGCCTCTCCGGCCTACTAAATTGACAATTTAAATAATAAATAGGTCTCGAACAGTCACCCAGATACTTATACCCTGAAGAAAAGTCTCAAAAAAAAAAAATATGACAAGAAAACTTAGTAATTAAAATTTATTACCAAAAGAAGGTAATTTAACCCCAGAAAATTAATTAATACTAAAAGAAACAAATGATCTATACACCAGCGCCATCTAACGGCGATTTATTAAAACTTTAACGCTAATTAGCGTAGCCAATTAACGTAACTGTCAAAAAAAACAACAAAAAAGAATAATTCAATAAAACTGCGATTTTCGCAATAAATTGGCCACAACAAACCCCTTAAATTGGTGTAATTAGGGTAATTAATAATTAATTCCTACTGAAATTCGACTTGCCCAACGCATGACGTAATATATAAAAAAAATAATGAAAATCCCCTGAACCACCAGCGCGACTTAAGAAAACCCAAATAAATCTATTAATGTACCGTTTTATACGGAAAATACTCAGTTAGAATAAGTCTAGAAGAACTTACCCAAGATGTTAAGGGGTATTTTCCACTAACACGTGATCCCTGCGGCGTCGAACTGCAAGTCCTGCAATGCAGATTTCTTTCCCGAAACAGCCAAAAAGGCAACGCAAACCAACAAAATTCACACAAAACCAAAGGTAACTTAAATCGGGAAAGATTTTTGGGAAATTTGCAGCACAAATCCTATAAAGATGGCTTGAATACCAGAAGCTGCAAATTTTCCTAGTTCTCGCTTGAAGAATGACGTGCAAGTGGTAAAACATGGCCGTTGGCCCTTTGTCCTTCTCAAAAAGCACCAGTGTGCGCACGCACAATGCTGCTAATTCTAGGAATTTTCTCGCCTCTGAATCGTTACGCATTTTGAGTTGCCTACCCATGCTGCCCAAATAACAATGTTAATTTTTTAGTAGACAATACTACGAGGGGTAAAAGCAACGTAAAGCATAAGGTAGGATACCAAATACGATAGAAAAACAGAAGTAACCCAGCAATTACAATCAAATTTGGAGCCTTTTGCCAAAAATAAACTGCAAAAAAAATGAAAACCGACCTGCATTAAGGTAAACAAACTAAATTATTAAAAACAAACCTAGGAATAAAAACTAACCGTGACAACTCCCCTCTCCTTCGGAAGGAGGAAAACTTCCAGGAAGAAGTTTTACGACGATCATGCGATCACCCAAAGATAACGAAAAACAAGGCCGGAATCTAGAACTAAGAACATAAAGAGCAAACTAATCATGAAACTGACAGGAGATGACAATTTAGAGACAGGTAGGCACTAACTAAGCCAGATAGAGATAAAGGAGGTAACCGAGATAAATTAAGAATCAATAAAATTAACTCCGAAGGAAGTTTACACAAGATAAAGAAAATATTCGATAAGATAAAGGTAAGGTAAGGTAATACAAAATAAGGTAAGATAAGATAAAGGTAAACCATACTAAAGGCAACAATCGAACAAATCGAAGCTCAGGGAAAGCAAATTCAGGTAAATCTAAGTTGTGACCAAGTACGCCTTGAAGGCAGTAAGCTACTAATATCAAATTAAAGGAAAACGTATTAAAGGTAAATAAACCGAATGGTAAGTAAGAAAAGATAATTAACCCAAAAAAAATAATTTTCAGACATTATTTCAGTGACGAACACTCACGGAGTCTCCGGGCGAGCGATGGTGCAGCCACGAGGAATCGATGTGGTAGGAAATCTATGCCAAATATTGCAATAAAATTGGCTGGTCAAAAAAAGATTTCCGTTAAGGTTGCGTCGCAACCAATGCGGCTTGGCGGACCTCGTTCCTTAACCTCACACCGAAGCCCCACAACTACCTCAACTCACACCCAAAAGAAACCGCAAACGCCCACCTCAGAAATAATAACTGAAAGGTGGAAAACTAAAAGAAAGGTAAGATAAAGATAAGGTAAATAAAGGAATCCCCAACGTTCCACCGTGCAGAGGGGGGCAAAGCTATAGCGCCTGCCAAGCTAAAAAGTACCAGGAAGTACTGCGAGAAATAATACATAAATTTATAGGGTGTTCTGAATGGTGGCACTACCCCAGCATCTGTCGCAGCTAATAGGCCGAACGCAACCGAGCCAGAACGCAGTAGTGTGGCCCAGCTTAATGTAGTGCCTCATTAGGGTCACTACACCAAACCACACCCCCCGACGCCTGACCTTCCATTTCAGTCTGCTCTTCCAGAGATCAAAAGTTCTCCGGGAGGGCGGCGCTGCGGCACCGCTGTGGCACCAACACCACGCAGCCTGTCAATAAAAAAGAAACAACCAAAAAGGTAACCATATCAGAAAATACGCTCTGAAAATCCATTAAGAAACTAAATGCAATGCAATGATAGCGAACAGAAGGTTCACGTCAAAAAAAATTAAATTTAAAAAGGCAATAGAAATAAAGAAAAGAGAAGGCAATTAAAAAAAATAAAAATCGAGGTAGTGTGGCTGAAGGCTAACACTATCCCAGCGTTTGTCGGACTTTTACCGACACTAGGTCCCAGTGCAGGATTATTCTAACTAACCAGCAATGTCGAGACTCCCATCATGTTTCGCGCCAAGCTGGATGCCCCGACACCATTGGTTGCCCATCTCTGCAGGGCATATAAAAAAATAAACCAAACAAAAAAATATATAGACAATAAAGATAATAACCGAAAGCCATAAAAAGTTAAAAATAACAGATATTAATTAATATAACAAATCATTAATATAAGAATTTACAAGTATCTTAGTAAATCATAAAAAAAATGGCTTATTCGGCGTCAGAACTCGCATTGCTGTTTGATGGATTATACGGTTTCAGATCTTGTACATGCCAGATACCCTTGCCCTGACCTTTTTGATCTTGTAATTCATAGGTACAGGTTCCAGTTTTTCGCTTAACTGTGTACGGTCCTACATAAGCGGAGCCAATTTGGCACTATAATAATTTACTGCATCTGAGAGACTTTTATTTTTCCGCCAAACCTTTTGACCAGGAACGTAGTCGACTGGTCGTCTGCGTAGGTTATACCTTTGTTGGTTTCTAGCACGAGAAGAACTAATCTTCTGTTGCACCTCTTGATAAAGTTTGGCAAACGCAGTTTGTCTTTTCTTGACAAAATCGCCAGGATCCAAATTGATATTGGGGATCTCTTCAGCAAAGTCCTGACCATACAGTTATGTTCTCTGCCAAAATTGAGAAAATAGGGGTAAAACCGGTAGTTTCGTGGCGAGAGGTACGCATGGCACAGCCGATGGCGGCTAAATTTTCATCCCAAGTGCGGTGATTTTCATTTTTAATGTAAGAACGTAGCATAGTCTTCACAACTCTGTTGGCACGTTCAGTCGGATCAGCTCGAGGATAGTAGGAAGCTGTATAGAATATTTTAGTCTTATAACGTTTGCAGAGCTCTTGAAACTCTTTAGATTTCATCTGCACACCATTATCGCACATTAAATATTGAGGAGTTCCATATAACAGAAAAATACCTTCTTCAACTTGTTTAGTTAAAGATTTCGCAGTAGCTGAGCGAGATGGAAACAAAGCAGTAAATTTGGTGAAGTAGTCATTAACCACCAGAACGTAACAATTACCAGATTTTGAACGAGGGAAAGGTCCAATATAGTCAAGGCTAATACACTGCCAAGGTTGGTTTATGGTCGGCCGTTCACCCATTAGACCAGCAGGAGGTTTTTGTTCAACTTTATTTTGGGCACAGATCTTGCAACCTTTAACATATCTAGTTATGTCATACCTCATTTTTGGCCAATAGTAACGCTGACACGCCTTCCAATATGTTTTAAATACGCCGACATGTCCTGCAGCAGGAATGTCGTGACATCGTGTTAGTATTTCTTGCCTTTTGTCCTTGGGGACAACAATTTTCCAGGAACTGGATGGAGTCGAAAGTTCTGGATAGGTGGTTTTGACATATTTATACAATAGGTTATTTTCCACACGCCAAGAAGGGAATTTATCTGGACGTTGTTCAAGTCTTGAAAACATGCTGATATACCATTTATCTGCAGTAGAAGAGAGTGAGCCATCATTGGTGACGTCGGAATCGATGGTTTCCACTGAAACTGGAACAGAACGACTAAGAAAGTCGGCCACGGTGTTTTCTTTTCCGGGACGGTGAACTAAAGTGAAATCATAGGGTTGAAGACGGAGCGCCCATCGCGCTAAACGACCTTGTGGGTCTTTTAACCTATGTAACCACAATAAAGAATGGTGGTCCGTTATCACAGTAAAGTGTACTCCTTCCAAATAGTGTCGCAGTTTTTCTACACTCCAGATCACACTCAAGCATTCTTTTTCAGTCACAGTGAGCTTCATTTCCTGCTTCGTAAGTGAACGTGATAAAAAGCAAATAACCTTTTCGCCATCATCGAACGTTTGTGTAAGCACAGCTCCAAGTCCAAATGAGCTAGCGTCTGTCTGCAAGACGAAAGGACGATTAAAATCAGGGCACGTTAGAATTGGTGCCGAGACAAGAGCTGCCTTAATCGACCTGAAGGCACTGTCACAGTCAGAGGACCATACCCATTTGACATTTTTCTTAGTAAGATTCGTCAAGGGAGCTAAAGTGGACGAAAAATTAGGAACAAAACGTCGATACCAAGATGCTGTACCTATAAATCGGCGAATTTCTTGCACGTTGCGAGGTGGTGGAATTTTTACAATGGCTTCTACTTTTTCTGCGTCTGGACGAAGACCTTGTCGATCGACAACATAGCCCAAATATTTTAATTCTGGTCTACAAAACTGGCATTTTTCAATAGAAACTATTAGTCCTGCCTGGTGTAATCTGTCAAAGACTAGACCCAAAAGACGCAGATGTTCATCAAAGTCCTGAGAAATAAGTACGATATCATCAAGATAGACCATCACATACGGTTCAAGATCAGCTCCAAGAACAGTATCTACGATACGTTGCCAAGTAGCTGGGGAATTGGACAAACCAAATGGCATCCGCCGAAATTGATATAGCCCTCGTCCGGGAACAGTAAATGCGGTATATTCACGAGATGACTCACTTACAGGGACAGTCCAAAAGGCAGATTTTATATCTATAGAACTTAGGAATTTAGCATCTCTAAGGCGATCTAAAATAGCCGAAATATAAGGAATTGGATAGGCATCCTTCTTAGTTACAGAATTCAGCAAACGATAATCGCAGCAAAATCTGTAGGAACCATCCTTTTTACGAACCAGACAGACTGGACTAGACCAAGCACTCTTGGAGGGTTCAATAACACCTAACTCCAACATATGTTGCAACTCCTCATCAATGATCTTTTGCTTAAAAGGAGATACGGGGTAGTATCTTTGCTTGATAGGTTTAGTACCAGGTTCTACTTCGATCACGTGTTCAGCTACCTTACAACAACCGAGACCCGAGCCCATCAAAGTAAGTTTTTCTTGCACTAGATTATCCAGGGCTTCTCGCTGTTCTTTACTAAGTGTGCTTTCGTCTTGAATACTAAAAATTGGAGTTTGATCCGAGCTTTCAGCAAAATGCCAAATATCCTGATTTAAATCTGGGACTATTTCCATGCTTTTCCAGAAATCAATGCCTAAAATGAGCTTATGAGAAAGTTCCGGAAGAACCAACACATCAATCAAACGAGTCTTTCCCATTAGACAGAAAGGAACTTGCAAATAACCTATACTGGAACAGCTCTGTCCATTAGCTACTGTACATGTTGTTTTGGTACCTAAAAGTCGCAAACCTAAACGCTGTAATAACTCGTATCCAGGTAGACCAACAATGGTTCGAGTGGCTCCTGAATCTAATAAACCTAGAATGGGAGTACCAGAAACTGTTACCTCTAAATACGGTCGTTGATCACCGTGCGCATGACCTATAATAAAATCTAACAGCATTTTTGCCGGAAAACTTGAGTTTTTAGTCGACAAAAGAGTATTGGGAGATGTCTCACGACTATCTATTGACTCTCCCGATGCGCGTTTCCCGAACTCGTGCATTTAGGACAATTTCTAACGGTAACGTTCGGTGTTCCACAACGAAAACAATGAGTTTTTCGAGGGCTGGTACAATCACGGTTATAATGACCTGTTTTTTGACAATTCCAACAGGTAACTTGTGGTTGGCTTCTACCAGGAGGGGTGGTATGTCTTATCTCCTCGATATTTCCAGATGATGTACTTTCTGGAAGTGCATCTGCTAGATCGGAAACAAAAGCAAAATCCGGCTCTACAAATCCGTGTCGTTTCCTAGATGGAGGTACATAATTGTCGGCTCGGTACTTCTTGGCCTCAAGTTTTAAACATTCTTTCTCCAATTCCTCAATAGAATTAACCACGGGTAACTGCGTAGTGTAAAACGGAGCTAAGTTTCTTGAAACAATATCCAAAATGACTTCCGGCGACAACGACCCATAGCGACGACATAAAGCGTGCATACTAGACAAGTAGTCCACTATACTTTCAGAAGGATCTTGAGTTCGCTCTAAAATTTCCTTAAACAATCTAGCACGATAATCTGGTGGCTCAAAATGCGTACAAAGAAGTTCTGAGAGACCTTGCCAGTCCGAAAATCGAGCACGGTTTGAACGATACCAGTTCAGCGCCTTTCCGGCAAATAGATCTATAGCTGAATCATACAGTTCGCGTTCTGATACATTGCGAGCTATCCTTAATTCTGTAACTCGTTCCAGAAAACTGTGCACCGACATGCTCTTTGGGTCTCCAGTAAATTTAACATTCCACTTGTCGATTCGTGCCGATTTAACATATGAAACCGGTGCTGTGTGGGGAGTAGAAACAGATGCTCTGTTAGTATGTCTACTTGTTACTGAAGAAGCGTCAGAATCTGAGTCCTCTGATCGCGCTGCATCTAACAATTGGCTTAAGTTCGGATCTTGTCTGGAAACATTTTCCAATTGATCCAGGGCGGTGAGAATTTCCACTATTAACTTCGCCCGCGCATCAGCCTTTTCAGGTGTTAATCCAGTTAAGGGGATACGATCAACCCTATTTAACAGGTGTACCAGGCGCGATTGCGACCTGTCAAATTTATTTTTGGCACTAGCGCCAGAAACAGATTTTAGCGACGATACGGTCTTTTTTAAGGTATCTTGAACATACCTCACCTCGTCATCAAATTCGAGGTTATATGGAGGATAACTCAGGGTTTTCTTCTTCTTTTCCAAATTAATTAGGGGGCGCAGTGAAGCCCTCAGGCTGTCCACGGTTTGGGAATCCTCTGCAGGTATTCCACGAATTTTAAGTTCATACAACAGCATGTCCTTTTCAAGGTAATTAATCTTCATCGTATAATCCATTTTTTGTTTTAGCGAGGTAACTCAATACAAAAAAAATATAGGGCAATAAAGAAATCAAATAAACTTTAAATAAAAACTTTAAAAGTTAAAGTAAATAAGAGGGGATAATCAGAGCAATATTTCAAAAATATTAAACGAAATATTAAAAGAAATGATCATATAAACAAGGTAAATCAAAAATAATCAAATTAAATTGCAAGGTAAGCACTCTAAATAAAAGCGGCAGATCAAAACCAATAAAGTAATATCAAAGTGAAAACGCAAAGGTAAATAATCAAAGATAAATACAGCATAAAGAAAAATAGATCAAGGCAATATAAATTTTACGAAATAATCATAAATAAGTAAGGTATAACTGCAATGATATAAAAAAATACAATAAAAGTTAATTAAGGTTAGTAAAATTAGTACCATGCAAAATAAATATTTGGCTACACCTAATGTTTGTTTTAAATCTCTTTTTTTTTGTTTTGCCCCACGTTGGGCGCCAAATTTGTCACGCAGTTGCTTTAGCCCAAGTGTTTTGGCCTAAAAACACTTTTCCAACTTTTATTTGGCCGTTGGCAGCCTTTAAAAAAAATATTATTTTTTTTATTTTTTTTTTAATAAAATTAATAACAATTAAATAGCTAAGGTACAGTAAAGCTGAAGGTGAGTAGCAGAGAGAGCGTGCAAAAATGCCCTAACTCATTTGCCGGAGAGTAGGGGGGGTTAAACTGGGCGCCACTGCTTTTGGTGCCAGGCCTAGCAGAGACCTTCCAAGATTTAATTGGGAACTCTCGTTCAACTTTACTACCACTCAAAGATAAGAAAAATTTTACTAAACAATATTAACATTAGAAAAAGGAGACACTAGGCGGAGCCTAATTAAAACAATATTAATTATTTAAAAATAATTTTAGTTAATATAAAAATTTATTATAATAAAATTAAATTAAATTTATAATTTAAAAGTTTACAAAAATAAAATAATAATATATATATAATATATATATTATATATATATATATATATATATATATATATATATATATATATATATATATATATATAATATATATATATATATATATATATATATATATATATATATATAAAAAATAAATGGTGAATGCGCTGAGTTAATAACTGTTAAATTTTCTATATTGAGATGAAAAGAGTAAATATTATGGATATAAGTCTACAATTGAAAAAAATATAAAACTTAAAAATATATATAGATACCGCTTACAATTATTTCATTAACAATAATATAATAACCAGGTGCACCATTTGAAAACCAAAAAAAAATATAAAGATTTACCAAAAAAAATATTACAATAAAAATAAAAGAAAGGGGCGCAAATAATTTATATCAATATGGTAAAAATTTAAAAGCTAGAGTCCTAAATTGTTTCTGGAAAAGTGTTAAAAAAAATTGTTAGTAAATTAATTTTAATGTTGCCTGTTTTGTTGAATCCAAGTGATGGCAGGTGTGCCAGCCACTACACCGTGAAGAGGGATGGTGTCCAAAACTACAAACAACACATTAACAGTTGGTCACTATCTCTGACCCGTCCCAAGAAAACTTCTACCAAATTGATGGCCCCTCCAAACCAAAACGAAAACCGTTTCAAAATTAATTAATGGCCCAGCAGAATAATGGCCCGTACGAAGAACCCTACAAAATTCAATACTAATTAAAACCCAATAAAACGTAAGATAATTAAGCGACTTTAAAAAAAATCCAAGAAAATTCCCTCAAATCCCATACTGTATGTGTTTCATTAAAAAAAGTTAATAAAAGGAAACTTTAAAATCTGGTGCTTGGTTCGAGACCTTTCAGTAAACAAAAAAAAATAATTACTTATTAAGTAAGCAACGTTAATTAATCATTAAAAAAAAACAATCCCATTAAGTAAAGACAACATAAAATAAAATTGTTTCAGTAAACTAGTTTACAAAAAAAATTATGCCCTTTTCCATTGGCACAAAAAAAGAACATATTCCCTAGCTACCAAAAGTTAATTAACAATCACTTAACTAGTGTAAAATAAAAGGTAATATATCCATACGATTGTATTTAATCGTAGGTAAAAGCCCAAAACATATTTATTGATCTTTATTTTTACTTGGCAAAACAAATAATAAGTAGGTTTTTGACTGATAATTTAAATAGTTCAATCACGATATATTTACTTGTTTGCTTTTTTTGTCTTAAAAAAACACTCTATCTTGTAGAATTAGAAGATAACAACAAAATAAAAATAACTTAAATATCATTGATAAATGATAATTAAATAAGGTAAAAAATAAATAACTAATTTTTGTTAAGTATAACAAAAGCCTCTCCGGCCTACTAAATTGACAATTTAAATAATAAATAGGTCTCGAACAGTCACCCAGATACTTATACCCTGAATAAAAGTCTCAAAAAGAAAAATTATGACAAGAAAACTTAGTAATTAAAATTTATTACCAAAAGAAGGTAATTTAACCCCAGAAAATTAATTAATACTAAAAGAAACAAATGATCTATACACCAGCGCCATCTAACGGCGATTTATTAAAACTTTAACGCTAATTAGCGTAGCCAATTAACGTAACTGTCAAAAAAACAACAAAAAAGAATAATTCAATAAAACTGCGATTTTCGCAATAAATTGGCCACAACAAACCCCTTAAATTGGTGTAATTAGGGTAATTAATAATTAATTCCTACTGAAATTCGACTTGCCCAACGCATGACGTAATATATAAAAAAAATAATGAAAATCCCCTGAACCACCAGCGCGTCTTAAGAAAACCCAAATAAATCTATTAATGTACCGTTTTATACGGAAAATACTCAGTTAGAATAAGTCTAGAAGAACTTACCCAAGATGTTAAGGGGTATTTTCCACTAACACGTGATCCCTGCGGCGTCGAACTGCAAGTCCTGCAATGCAGATTTCTTTCCCGAAACAGCCAAAAGGCAACGCAAACCAACAAAATCCACACAAAACCAAAGGTAACTTAAATCGGGAAAGATTTTTGGGAAATTTGCAGCACAAATCCTATAAAGATGGCTTGAATACCAGAAGCTGCAAATTTTCCTAGTTCTCGGCTTGAAGAATGACGTGCAAGTGGTAAAACATGGCCGTTGGCCCTTTGTCCTTCTCAAAAGCACCAGTGTGCGCACGCACAATGCTGCTAATTCTAGGAATTTTCTCGCCTTGGCAATCGTTACATTTTGAGTTGCCTACCCAGCTGCCCAAATAACAATGTTAATTTTTTAGTACACAATACTACGAGGGGTAAAAGCAACGTAAAGCATAAGGTAGGATACCAAATACGATAGAAAAACAGAAGTAACCCAGCAATTACAATCAAATTTGGAGCCTTTTGCCAAAAATAAACTGCAAAAAAAATGAAAACCGACCTGCATTAAGGTAAACAAACTAAATTATTAAAAACAAACGTAGAAATAAAAACTAACCGTGACAGGTTTAAATTTTTAAATTACATTAATTTAAAAGAAAATTATTTAAAAAAAAATAGAAATCGATTAAAGTTTTATTCAAATTTCATTAAAAGAAAAAAAATTAAAGGTTTAAGTTTTCGAGTTACATAAAAAAAAGGATTAGTAATTGTTAAAAGAATTAATAAAAGGTTGCCTGTTTCCTGACGGCAGGTAAGGGTGGTCTGCAGAGTCTGGACTCAACTCCGGAGTAAAATTTGAGGTAAATTATAAGTTAAAGTTGAATTTGACGTCAGTTTGAACGTAAATTTGGAGGTAAAATTTGGGTTAAACTTGAGTTTGGAGGCCCTACAAACATCGGTAGGCATTAAAATTTGAACCATAAAAAAATTAAAGTTTAATACAAAACAAAGCAAATGGCTGAAGGCCTTAAATAAATTTCCAAATTAAAAAAAAAACTAACAGAAGAATTGGCTAAAGGCCTTAAGTACATTATTAAATCTCAAAGGAAACAAACAAACAAACCAAGGAACCGGCTGAGGGCCTAAATAAATTTACAGATAAAAAATTAACGAAAGAATTGGCTGAGGCCTAAATAAATTTAAGGATAAAAAAACAATAGTATCAAATAAAAGAAGTGGCCAAAGGCCCAAAGAGAACTATTCAATAATACAAGTCCTCAAAATACAGAATCAACTAAATCAATCAATTAAATACAACTATTCAAACAACAGGCCATTCGTGCTATCGTCGTTGACAGAACATACCAAAAATAAATAAAATTGTTTCCACAAATTAATTTAATACATTAAAAATAAAATATTATTGGTTACTAATGGCATAGCTGTTTCTGCGCATTCATTAGGTATAAAATCAAATCATACTCACTGATGTTTAATAAAACCGAAAACTACCAAAAAAACTCTAATGATTAATACCGATCTTGATTTATGATTATATAAAATTGAAAAGGAATTTTATTAATGCGCATGCCTGCCTCTTAATTTTATTAATAAAACTTACAAAAAGAATTTACATTTGTCAACAAGAATAACACGAATAACCAAAAAAACTTCAAGTTACTAGAATTAATAAATCAATATCACTCATATCGATAATCGATATACACAAAACATCCCTACACTCATTTAAAGAGCATAATAATCAATATTAATTAAACCTTAAAGCATTGGACATTTACAAAAAAATTAACATTAGAATTTACAGTCAATAAACCAACATTCCTTGCCAAGCACAGCACAGTTTAAGAAAAACAACCAAAGTTTGAAATTTATACATGGCTAATCAAATATAAAAAAAAATGGTACAAAAGAATTTAGTATAAAGTAACGCAGTAGCTTTATATATCGACACATCGGCTGAAAACGGACATAATTAAAAAAACATTGTTTTGAGAAATTAGCCAACAAAACAAATCTGAATTATTTCAGGTATTATTACGTAAGTAATAAATAAATACTTCATGAGGTATTTCTTTTACACTAAATAAAGAATATTTGACCCCTATAATAGTATATTAAATTTTTAAATTGTTTTGATTCTAAGCTAAAAAAAAAAAATTTTTATATATTTTCTTTTTAGCTTATGTCATTTACTTGGAAATAAATTAACACAATTTCAACAGTTTTAAAGTTATCTTTATGTATTCTTAACTAAAGCTTACTTAGCAAAGAAAGTACGGAACAATAATGATACATCTCAAAATTTAAAAAAATACAGGTTTTAAAACAGACAATCAAGAGAAAAAATAATTATCAACTGTCAATTAACTTCAAAAACTGATTAAGAAATTCCCCAAAAAAGATATTTATAACATTAAAGAAAAAAAACTATTATAAAAGGCCAGACAGACCAAATTTATATTTCCACAATGTAAAACTAAAGCCGTGCCTGTAAGATTTTAAAATAACTAAAATAAAGTGTTATAAGTTGCCTTCGTCTGAGAAAAAAACACAAACTGTATTGAGAATAATAGCCCTTATTTCAGAATACTTTCCCAACATTCAAAAATTATGCGATAAAACGTAGGGAAAATTAGAGTAATCAAAAAGTAATATTAGTAAAAACCAATCAATATGAGTGCTTAACAGATAAAAAAAGAAATTAATTAAACTTACTTAGGTTAACATGTGGCCTCGAAGTGGGCGTCTTGAATCAAATCTAATAATCTTGATTTTTAGAGACCATCTTTGCAAATTTCACCATTAATTTCCAAAAATATTCACACAACAACAAAACTGGAGCCTTTGCAAAGATTTATGGATGGTTTAAATTAAAATCCCATACGGATGACCATTATATTCGCAGTAAAAATATTAAACCAATGTCGTTTCACCAGCGGCTGCAATGCAAATGGCACAGGCCGGCTGCAGCAGTTGAAAATAAAAAAATCGGACCAACGACTCGTCAGCGCATCCAAGATAGATTAGCTCGAATATTAAAAAAAAATAATTTAATGCTGTAGGCAATTTAGCCAGTTACCAGCGCATTCACCATAACATAGCTTCGACAAAATTAAACCGTTACAAAGTACAAGGGTGATGCCCTGTTTCTCACTACACGGCTGCTGATGAGCCTCCAGTCACCTGTATTGAGATCCTTGTTTTGGATCCCAGATTCTGGAGGATTTTACCCGGCTCCTTGTCATCAAGAAGTTGGGTGGGTATAAATGTCACAACTTTGGCAGTTTTGACAACGTCCTTAGTGTATCCTACTCTAAGGGTCGCCCCTCCCAGGGTTGAATTTTGAAACTTTGTCCATTAGCTAGTCCCTGGCGTGATCGTTTACGCAGGTTACGAAAAAGTACCCCAGCCTGCGGGTACAGCCTACCTGAAGCTGCGGCCCCTCCCCACTGGAGACTTAAAGATCTCTCCGAGTCATCGCCATCTGAATCTGTTTGGACTGTTCCGCGGTGAGTTTCCTTCCGGGAACGAGTCCAGCAGAAATGCCATTTTGTGGCCTGTGAGAGCCTGTTTGAAGGTTGCCCCAGTTGTTGTACTGGGTTTTACCTGTACATGCTTAGATGCAGCATATTGGTTTGTCTCTGCGGGGTGACGGTGTGCTGATTGCCAGACTACTTCCGTTTGCCTTGCCTTAGGTTCAGTTTCCCCAGACTCGGCTTTGCTGCCTGAGGTTTCTCCAGCCTCCAGATTGGCTTTGGTTTTCCTATTTGCCTGGGCTTCCTGGGTTTAATAGGTTCACCTTTAACTTTGGCCGCCTCAATTGCAAGTTTCCGGCACTGTGCACCAGACATCCTGCGCTCGAGGTTGGGCTTCCGCTTTTGCTGGGTACATGAGTTGCAGGATGGCTTCCCTAATTATTTTGGACAAAACTTGTTTTGAAGTTTATTGACTGTTTCAGCCAACACCGTAATTTTATTTTTAATTTTTTTACTTTATTACTACTTCCTATTTATGAGCAACAATAAAAAAAACAGCTAGTTCTAAATTAACCTTTGTCATTTAAAACTACTGCGTTGTCATTATTAAAAGGCCACCGCGACTCATTGTCCCAACGGAACCGCAGCTGACGTTCACGAAGCATATTAAAACCCTCTGATGCATTCTACCAATTATCGCTTGGAAGGAAATAATTGACCAAATTTTTAGCTGGCTCAGAAACTATACGGCATTTAAATTTTATATTTTTAAAGGATAAAAATGGTACGCCACTGAATTTCTTCGTAAGAGTATTTTTTCAACCTCTCATTTTTTCGTAAAACGCACTCTTCTTATTTAAATAAAATAAATTTAAAGTGATCAATTTCGTAGCAATACCTATTGATTTTTTAAGAAAATCGGTTCGTCTGGATAAATTATCTTTAAAGCAGAAATCAGGTAGCCTGGAATAAATTGTTTTCAAATGTCAAATTAATGGTTGTTGATGTTCTAAACGTTTATAATTTTATTTCTTTAAATTCTAGTTTTCCATTTAGTTTATTTATATTAAATATGGTGAACTTGACTTATACGAATGCGAAAATGGCGGCAAAGCATTACGTATATGGTCTCGCAGATGGCAATGCATTAAAAAGCCAGACGTATTTATGAGAACAAATACCTAAATGATGCCTTGCCAGATAGCCGAAACCTTTTAAATATTCACAGATGACTAAATAAAATTGAACGTTTTAGAAAACGTACTTGGTAGAGTAGACCCTAACACCGAAATAAAAGAAGCAGTATTTCAAAAAAAAAAACGACGACATTTGAGACAAGAACAGTAAGGGCCATTAAATCTTGGGCAATTTTTTCCCTTTCGTAAAATAGGCTAATGCCACCTTCTACTGAATATAAATACCTGTTGAAAAACATAATTAAACAGGTGTCCGTTGTCAGTATTTAAAAATATTTTTAAAATGCCAAACCTAACTTTGAATCAAAAGTAATAATTATTTATTATTTTGAGCAAAGAGGTTGGCCAGAAAGAGTGTGGCGGAAGAGCTTAACATCCCAAAGAGTACTATTCATTTTGTTTAAAAAATGCCAGGAAACACACTTCTTTGAGAAGAGCTGCAGAATATCTCCTTCTGTACTGGATCGATTTCGAACAAAAATTTTATCTTTCAACAGATAAGTGTCCCGTTCATACGGCCCGGCAAGTCGATGACTGGATGGAAGAGCAGGGTATCAGGGTTTTACCGTGGCCGCACGTAGTCCGGATTTAAATGTTATGGAATATGTTTGGGGCTTATTACTTAAAAAAATAAATAGGAAAATGAGTTAAGGCTGAAAAAATGTAAACGGACTTTAGGTTAAAATTTTAGAGGCGTGGAATGAGTTACAAGGAAATTCGGACTACGCCCGGGCTTTGGTACATTCGATGCCTGGAAGGCTAAACTCTGTCTTAGAAATAAACAGGGGCCCAAATAGAATATTAGATTTGTTTAGAAGGATATTTATGTTTGTTTGAATTTATTAAATTGTTAATTAATTTATTAATTTGTTAATTTTTATTAAATATAAATATTTTTTTACCTTTGCTTTATTTATAGTAATTAAGAGTAAAACAAGGTAAAAAAGAACGATTTACAAAAATTGGCAGAAAAGTCAAAATTTGACAATTTTTTCCCAAGATTAATAGCCCTCTCACTGTACAAGAAGATTGACAGCGTTTAAAATATTTGTCCTCAAATATTGGTTAATTTTGTTGTATCCATATCATATTCAAAAAGTACAGGCGTTACTTTCCAGGGATTTTCCACAGCGTGTAAACTTTTCCTAATGGTACATTTAGAAAATTACGGAAAATCCGCAGTTTCAGTCACAAATTATGTTCACAGACGAAGCAAATTTTTGCAAGAATGCCATTCAAAAATTTCATTACAATCATCGGTGTGCGGAAGAAAAACCTTATGCAATATTTAAAACCAATTTTCAACAGAATTTTTGAGTATTTTTATGGACAGAAATTATTAATGATCATTTAATAGGTCCGTTTTTCTGCCAGGATGCCTTGATGCACAGTCCCTTACATTTGTACCAAGAAGAACTATCTAGGTTGCTTGAATACGTGCCAATTGCGTTAAGAATTAAATGTGGCACGATGGAGCTCCGGCTTATTTTAGTGCAGTTGTCCGAGGTCATTTAAATACAGCTTATCCCTGATCGTTACATAGATCGCGGGGCTCTCAACCGTGGCCACCCAGATCCCCCGATAGTTTAGATTTATTTCTATGGGGCCACCTTAAAGTCTAGTTCATAAAACTTCTGTTAACAATTTAGAGCCAATGAGCGAATAACTGCCGCGTTGAAAACTATAGGGAATACGCCGAAAATATTAAAAGCCATTCGATGCAAAGACAGGCGGAAGCGTGCCAGTTAAGTCACAACGACCACTTCCATGGTATATAACTATTTTATCAGTGATAATTTAAAAAAATAATAGATTAAGAGCGTTATATATCTTTTATAAGATTATCTTAAATCGCTTTTAATTAGTATGTCTTAGTAATAATAGATAATTATAATAATTTGCTTGGTGCGAGTCTGTAACTTGGAATAAATTCGATAATAAATAAATGGGGGCGTGTTCGGAAAAACGCTCGGACACGTCAAATGAGATTGTAAGTTGCGCATTTTTTCCAATAAATTTTATACAGGGTGTGCCATGTAGGCGGGGCTAATACCAACTTTCTTATTTTAAATGGGACACCCTATATGTTATTATATTTTTGAATTATCCACAAAATTCCAAACATTTTTATGTATCACATGCCATACCTTTATTCGATTGTTTTTAAGATACAGGGCGTTAAAAAAAACGTATTTTATAAACTTAAAGAGAGTTCTATTAAATCTTTTTCTTTAATAAGTGTTCAAAATGTAAACCATTTACTATTTGGCAATGCCCTAAACGTACTACAAATTCATTTTGAACGTTTCTTATGCATTCTGGAGAAATGTTTCGACACTCTTGCCTTATTCTAGTTTTCAACTCCTCAATATTTGCGGCTTGGTCATAAACTTTGGATTTCAAATATCCCCATAGGAAAAAATCCAGAGGAGTCAAATTCGGGCGATCTTGGTGGCCATTCAAAAGGTCCTCTCCTGCCAATCCATCTGCCTGGAAAAAATAATATCTAGATAGTTTCAGACAGGTCTCACTTACACAAAATGAGGAGGCGCACCATATTGCTGGAAACCAGATGTTTCTGTTGTGGCACTATCAGCTTCTATTGGACCAGGGGAATAGAACAGCTAGATTTGGAATTAGTTCTTCTTTGTAAAAACTGTAAGTACCTTGCTCCATTTAAATTTTCTTCGAAGAAAAATTGGGCCTATAACTTGCTGACCTAGAATCCCTGGCCAAACATTTACTTTTTCTGGGTGTTGAGTGTGGCCTTGCCTCATCCAACATGGATTTCTTGTGCCCAATAACGGCAATTTTGACGATTTACTTCTCCGTTCAGCATAAATGTCAGCTCATCGGAAAAGAGAATGTTTTTCTGTAATAAGATTATTATTCTGCATTAATTCCATGAATTGTTCACAAAATTCAATTCTTCTATCTGCATCCTCCTCATTGAGTTCCTGGAGAATTGTTAGTTTATAGGGATGAAATTTTTCTGCTTCAGAACCCTTACTACTGAAGACCGCTCACTTCCAATTCGCGCGCTACCTGCTAGTGGGAATATTGGGATTTTCTTCAATAATCTAATAACACATTAATTTTGGTGTCTTCATTAGCGCAGACCGACGACAACTAGTTATTGTTCTTACGTGACCATTTTCCCGAAACTGTTTTTCAATCTTGCTTATAGTACTTTGAGATATGGGTGGTAAATCAGGATACTTCTGTCTGAATAAAAATGCAAACTTCATTTTGGGTTCTTGTTCTATTTCCGTACCCAATCATCATCAGATTTCAATTTTGTACTTTTTCACTTAAATAGCCCATTTCGTAAAAAATTAAAAGAAACTTAAAATCTGATTATCCGACAGTAAGGCACGTCTTGTAGCAATGTCAAAATTTATAAAATGTCAAAATTATAAAAAATGCCACATTTTTATAGCACATTCATAAAATACATTACAAAAAAACTGTTTACTGAGACGCATATTTTTGAATTTAAAACATTTTTAAAATAAAAAATCAAAACTTAAAAACAATCGAATAAAGGTACTGGCCTGTGATACATCAAAAATGTTTGAATTTTGTGGAGAATCCAAATATAATAACATATAGGGTGTCCCATTTAAAATAAGAAGAAGTTGGTATTAGCCACCTATATGGCACACCCTGTATAAAAAATTTAATTGGAAAAAATGAGCAACTTACAATTTCAATTGACGTGTCGAGCGTTTTCGAACACACCCCCATTTATTTATTATCGAATTTATTCCAAGTTACAGATTCGCACTGTATATTACCCTGTAAGTATGTTGTTTCTGTTGTTTCAAAGACAGTGGTAGAAATACAAAAATATACATTAAACATATGTTCATATTAAGTCTTTTAAATAAAATTAAATAAATAATATTAATAATAAACGCTGGTATTAATATTATTCAGGCTTTACTTAGTCTTTCCGTTAAAAAAATTATCACTTTTAATTTGCTCTTTTAATCAAGGGTGTATTTTACAAAAGTATTTTGTAAATGTATTAAGCTATAGTTTGTGCAAGCTAACATTTTTACGTTGGCTTACATAAATCAGGTAATCACTAGACTTAGCGTCAAAATCAGCTGATTGGCGTTAATCATCCAGTAATTTATTAAAGGCGTTTCAATTTTTCTATTAAATTTTCTTGTGTTTGGGTGAATTATTTTTTTATTTTTAAAGTAATTAGTAAAATAAAGATTACTGTGCAGTGTTTTTAATTTTTTGGTGTGGACTATTTATTTTTATATTTCATAACTTATTTTATTTTGGAGTAAGTTTAATTTTATTTTTATTGGTTTTAAAAAAAAAACACCAAAATGATATCTTTAAGAGTATAAATCACAGTGATTA
Source organism: Listronotus oregonensis (assembly GCA_019359885.1). Classification (NCBI taxonomy): domain Eukaryota; kingdom Metazoa; phylum Arthropoda; class Insecta; order Coleoptera; family Curculionidae; genus Listronotus; species Listronotus oregonensis. Next base: position 23,193 of record JAHBCN010002088.1, read on the forward strand.
CTTTTATTTCCAGTTTAAAAACCCTGGGAAACCCACTTCAGATCTGTGATAAGTTGAAGGTATGAAAATATAACCTAATATGTATTTTTGAAACATAATGCTACCAGAATAGTGACCGAGCATAAGGTTAAATTACTTGTTTTAATAGTATCATAATCTAAAGATATCCTTAGATGTGCCAAATGTTTTAGGATGTAAATAAAATTTATGTATGATTTTAGGATCCTATAATATTTGTGACAATGTAAGAAGCAAAATATAAAATTTATAAGTAACTTAAGCAGTAAAAAAAAACAAAATGGGCAACGCATGAGAAGGGAATTTTCAAAAGGGTTTTATAAAAAATAAAGTTGGGAGAAAATAAAATCTTTGGGTTTTCTCGATAAAACCCGGGGGATCTTCTCGAACAGCTTTTTCAGTAGGTCTTGACAGGGTAATGATGTAGATCTTTAAAAAAGGATTTGGTAAAGGAACTCTTAATTACTTTAGCTAGCTTACTTAAAATGCAAATTAAACTTTAAAAAATATATTTTAGCGAAAAGATAAACATTTTCGTAACTAATTATGAGCTAGAAAAAATGTCCTCTGCTCACTTAAGGGTAGATTTATTTTCACAACCCTTTAAAGTATTGTTTTGCCTCATAAATGATCACAGTTTTACAAAAAAGCTTTCTTGAAAACCCGACAAGCTTTGAGAGACCTTTTTTTTATGAATATTTCCACCGTATCGGCTCCAAAGCATTAGCTGTGAATTCCTTCTTTTGCATATCCTAATTAGAGCACTTTAAACCCTCACATCCATCCCTTTATTTTCCAACCCACACCCCCATTTTTTCTGCACTTTATCTCTAGAGTTTCGGGACTACGAAATCTAAATAAATTTAAGTTATCAGATTCTGTAGAAAACCCCCCGTAGGGTTCTTTTAAACATAGAACATATGATTAAACCTTAGCTCTTAGACAACATTAAACCACAGAAAAAAAAAAATTAAAAAAAAATTACTTTTAGTTTATGATGACACTTGCATTATAGTATATTTTAATTAATCATATTAAAATACTTATATTTTCTTAGATACATTATTCTACATGCTGGTTCAAAAAAAAATTTGTTGATGGTGCCAGTTAAATTTTTAAATCAAAAACAAAGGGGGGATTACCATGGCGAGATTAATGCCGAAAATTTTGAGAAGTGTGTTAAAAATGATTTTTTTACCTTATTTGAAAAGGCATTATTAAAAAGGGGTAATGTCAGCTACCATAGTAGGTTTTAGAAAACTGGCCAAATAGTGGCTGAAGGATCGTAATATTTCTTTTACAAATCGACGACAAAAGATTCTGTGGTGCTTGATTTAGCGCATATCAAATCCTCTCAAATTTTATGTCGTCAATGCTTTAATTCAGGAGGCTTGCCCCGGCTGGCTCCATAGTATTTAAGCATCTTGTTGTGTTAATAATACTCTGAATCAAAATAAATCATTATTACTGTTTTTTTTTTATTTATTTATTATTTCAAATAGGAGGCAAACTTTAATAACTTATCTTGAGACATCTTAAATAATAGTAAAATGACATCATAGGGAATCAACCGTCCTATAGTAAGATATTTTATAGGGTATTTCAATTGACTAAAAAAATTTAAAAGTTTTTTAACCCAAAAATAACGAAACATAACAGGTCGATTTGTTTTTCAAAAATAGTGCACACTATTTTACATTTCTTTACGTACCTAAGCGCTCATTGAAGGTGTTTTTGTGACTAAGTGTGTTCAAAAAATGCAAAAAAGTGTAAACTATTTTAATAACAAACACCAATAAATAATTAATATTTTTCACTATATGGGCACTTTCTAATGTCAATAATGCATGAAAATATAACTGTTTCAGATTCCTTAAGTTCTTTTTAAGGTTTTTGATGTAGCAGAAACAAAACTTTTTTTTTTGTGGCTTAGGGAAATGATAATTTTCAATAAATATTATGACCAAACATCAAATTACATAGTTTATGCAAATATATGGACAGCAAAAAAAAAACTGATAAATTTAGTATTATAATGGGTACAACAAATTTATTAAAATTTTGAAACTCCCTTCCCCCAGTACGGTCCTGAATAAATTCTCCAAAAATAAACTAATTTGAAAAACAAAATTTACCAATATATTCCTCCAACTTAAAATTTAAAAGCATAAAGGATATAAAAAAATGATCAGAAAAAATCCAGTGGCATCCATTTTTTTAATAAAAATTTAAATCCTGTACGGACGCCATTGGTAAAATTTAAAAAAGTAGTAAGCCAGAAAATGCCCTTAAATACATAGTACATGCATACCGAATTTCGTAAAGATATCTAAAATGGTATTTCAGATATTTTAGAAATCATGTCTTTTGAAAACTTTATCAGCCTGCATTTAAAAAGTTACATGTTTAGGACATATGTTTATAGATTTTTATTTCCTAAAATAAGTTAAGAAATCGCCACCTAAATATTAGCATATAATTAAGAAAGACCCTTTTTATATTTTAATTTAACATTAATTTTTAATTTTAAAAGTTATATAAATACGCCCTAAATTTTATCTCTGGATATAAAACACACTTTTAAAATTGACCCTATTTTCTTCCTTCGTTTTAACTTTAAATGTTTAGATGACGCGGTTTTTTTTACGTTTTGCCCCAACTATTTTTTAAAAAACCCATATGTAAACTTTTATTAAAAAAATTATATTATTTTGAAAAATTTTTTTTAGCTTGTAATTTCAACCCGCAGTAGATTTGACTTTCCACACCCTAACTTTAAAATTTTAAATAAAATTCCCTTTTTTTGTAATACCCTACATCAAAGGTCTAAAGGAGAAGTATCCTGGCACATTTTTTTATTAAATACAGAAGATAAAGTATATAATTAAAAGGTAAAACAAACTCTATTAAATTAAAATGTTATTTATGTAATGAGATGCTCAAAATGCAGTCCGTCTTGTTCCAAACAAAGTATCATTTTTAATAACACAAAAACCTTGGACTTCCATTGTCTTTGTTTTTAATTTGGGAACACATTTTGGTTAGTTATATGTCTCCAACCGTTTTCAAGTGATAACTGGTTATAAAGTATATAATTTGTGTTTTTACAGATAAGGCTTGATTAAGTCGACCTTTTTTAAACTTCGAATCCGACAAACGGTATAATTAAGTTTTAATAAATAAAACCGTGCCATACTGTACAACCTTTTCTATAACAGTTGAAAAAAATAATTAGCTGCTACGCGACTTAAAATGTATCTGCCTGTTTCCTGTTTAATACTTGTAGTCCAGAAAACGAAGCTAAAAAAGCAAAACCTGGCACTTTTTTAAATGCATAGATTTGCATAAAAATTTGGAATTAGGCTTAACTTACCCCCCCTTTTAAAATCTTTTAGTTGAAAACTCCCCTTTTTTTAGCTAAAACCAAAAACTATAAATTAATGCTTAAGTTGAGTAAATTTGACTCAAATAAGTTAAAAAAGTGCATTTGTTTTTTTGAAACATTTTTTTAAAATATTTTAGCTTTTAAAAATTAACCCTTATTATGATTAAAAAAAATACCTAAGAAATCAATATACTTTTTTTGAAAGGGAAGGGTGATAAACATCACTGCAGCTAGCCCCCCAGTAGTCCCGTTGTGCTACCTCCTAAAGGGGACCCCCCACTCAGTACGCTGCCCATCCTACTGATTTAAAGTAGATGAGAACGTCGCCGAGGGAATTTCCAAGTCGACAAAAAGAAAGCCAATACTGCCCAGCATGTATCTTCTCTTGGGGCGAGAGTGCAGGGACACATGACACACCTCACACAGAGGTGTGTCATTTCATTCAAAGAGGTGTTTCCGAGTTGACAAAGTCAGTAAGAAAACCCCTGATTCGACAAAAAAGGCGCCCTTGGCTTTGCCAAGTAATGTTTAAAAAGTATCTCTGTCAGGATATTTAATAACCCTTGGGAAAAATTACAGTTTACTGTTTCATCCCCTCGGTTTTAAACGCTGATAGAGTGTTTTTAATTAGGTCCCTTATCGTAGACCCTGTCAGACCTACGAAAGCTTCGGGTAGAAAATTTTTTTTCCCGGCAGCCTTCCTGGCCAACGACAGCAGGGGCCCTTTAGGCCGTGTCCTTTGGTTTAGCAGAGAGTGACCACATTCATGCTGAAAGCGTCCACAAGGGCACGGGACATTCTAGTACCAGACCCGAGGTGTAGCATGGTCTCCTTAGCTAGTAATTTTCTGTCTAATCCGTATGGGTAAGCACGACTTTACCGTAATGTTTCTACTGCTTATTTCTTTTGCAGCTATGGTTATGCCTGTGAGCTCAGTTTGAAGCACGCTGGCCAACTCACCCATATCCCATTTATGTTTGAAGAGATCTAGAATAAATTTCCTCATCCCGTACCTTCTTTTGTTTTCCAACGTCTGTGTAGATATTAATTATACCTGCCACGTTTGGGTTCGATTCCCTTTACGCCCAAATTTTTTAGGGTTTGTTAAAAACAAAACATGGCGCAATAAAGTCCACTTTTGCCTGCAGCAGTGGAGGGGATCCCATCGCCTCACTCCAAAACGACCCCTCTGTGCGCCAACCCCTACGTCGGGGTTATACCAACAGTGGGGAGGGGCAAAATTTTTCAAAACTTTCCCTAATAAAGCTTAAGTCACATAAGATAAGGCTCATATAAATTAAAAAATAAGCTTTTAATTCTTTAAAACATTATTTAATATATTTCAACTCTTAAAAATTAACCCTTATTATAATTGAATAAAAAATGTTTCCCCTAAAAAAATAAACATTGTCACACAGATCTAATTTAAAAATATGACGTTTAAAGTATTACTAATTTAATTTTGTAGTTTTTAATCCTTAAAATCCCTTTTTTTACAATTTTTTAATGAAAAAAAAGTACAAACCGCGGTTTTTTAAAAAAATGCACCGTATTGCCTTTAGAATCCCTTTAAAAAAATGGTTTTTTAAACATGACTCCTTTATTTTTGGGGAAAAAAAGTTTTGAACCCTTTCTTTGGTTTTTTTCAGAGCTATATGGTCCTAAATATTAAATCTGTTGAAACCCCTTTTTTAAAAGGGGGGTGGTTTAAGGGCGAACAAGGTAGTGCCGTCTATACACACACGTTTTAAAGTTTATCTCATAATTTCCGTCATGCAGTAAAAAAAAAAGTAAGATATTTGCAGTTTAAAAATCTACAATTTGATACTTTAGTAATTTTTACGTATGTCCTTAGTTTTGAGTTATTTTCAAAAAAAGGGTTTAAATTTTTATTCAAATTCTAAAATTAATTTTTTACTTGCAGCTCCATTTTTTTTAAATTTAGCAATTTAAATAGGTTTAAATTTTAAAAACGCAATTATAATACATAAATAAAGATATTTGAAAAAGGGGGCTGCGACTTATTTTAATTAGGGTGGTAATTAGGGTGTTGTTTCCAAAATTTTACACTCAAAAAATTTTAGTCTAACCTTATTTTAATCATAACTCACTTAACCTTTATAATACGTACCTTTTTAAAAAAAAAAAATGCTTGAAAAAAATTTTTTAATTGGATTTTCCCCGAAAAATACGTAATTTTGCATTTTTTGCCTTTAGAACTCTGAAATTTTGCGTTTGATGAATAACAGCTAATCTTTAACAAACCACAACTTGGTTTATATTGGTTTAGTTTTTTCAATAAAATGCATACTTATCGAGTTATTTACAAAAAAACGATTAGAAACGTTAAATTTTTGGACGAAAACCTCAAATTTTCGATCGCGAATAACTCAAAAGTATGCATTTTAAAAAAAAAATTCATAGAACATTTTTCCTTTGAAAAATTTTTCTATGGGTTCCTATAGTCAAAAATATTTAAAAAAATAAACTCCCCGAGATGGTTTGGCACCACCCCTAAGGTAAGGTTGGTGATATAGAGTTTGATTCTTGAACTATTCCCTACCTCTGTGAAAATTTCATGCATTTAGAAAATTGCAAAGGCAAAATGGTTCGTTTCCTGGCCCAATCGGGGCATTCAACAAAATTCTTTGGTGCTTGTGATTTCCCAAGATTTACGTAGCCGGGGGTCAGTTTACCTGTTTTAGGTAATAATTTTAATTAATTTGCTTTATTAAAGTGTTTTATCAGCAATGTTTTTATTGAATGTGGTCCAGAAAAATTTTTAAGACTTTGTTTCTATTTATTTTAGTTCATTTATTATTTGCTCCATTAAGAGCATAAATAAAAAAAATTGAGTTACAGAAAAAAGTGTTGTCTTATTTTCGACTTACCCTTTCCCGACGTTTTGTTACAAATCTATGATTAAATTTTGTACATATATTTTTCTGAATACTTAATTTAACAGTATTATTATCTAAATTTACTTTATAAATTACTTTTAACCCAAATGAATAATTTCTTTATAAAATGCGTTTAGTCTAGGGTTTATGTAACGTAATTTAAAAAACCTTTTTCTCTATCTCAGTTGATTTCTTCTCCAGTAGCAGAGTTTCCAACTATTTATCGTCGCAACAGCTTGGCCACATGTTGAATTCACTAGGGCGCATAGCAAAAAACGCAATCGCATCCCGGACCCGAAAACCGAGCTCCGGGAACAGTGTCAAGCTTGCCGCCCAAACCCGTTGGTCGGAAAACTAGCGCGAATAAGGGTTTGAATATACACGTTGTTTTTCCCGGGTTAAAGTCCTTTAAATATATTATTTTTACGTATAAAAAAACATTTAAAAATTAAAAATTACCGGTTTTTTGTTTTTCAGTGTTTTTAAATTTTTCCCCTTCCCAAGGTGTTTGTTTTGGGGAAGTTCAAAATTTTTAGTAAATATTTTTATTTATTTAGAAACCTTTTAGAAATTAGTTGTGTATTTTTAAAACAAATAAAAAAAAATATTATTTTTTTAAAAGCGTCCCCCCGTTTTATTTTAATATCAGTTTGACCAAATTTTTTTTAAAATTTTTTAGTTACAAAAGAAAAGGTTTGTCATATCTTAATATATTTATGGTTTTCGGGGGAGATTTACTCGCAAAATTTTTTAAAATTAAGAAAGGTAAAAATTGAGCCAGAACTGCACAATATTTAATAAAATAACATTTTTATGAATTAATTAAACCATACAAAAGTTTGGGGCAATTCCCTAACTTCCCAAAACTTTGTTAATATAAATTTTTTTTTGTTCTTTTAGGTATTTTTATATATCTTTAAAGTTTATTTTTAGTGTATTCAAAGAAGAACAATTAAGGTATATGCGTATAACTATACTTTTATTTACGTTTTGGGTCACTTAATTACGAAAAATCGAATTTTCCCTTTACATATCTGTCGGTCTGTTTGTCTGTCTGTTTGGGGATACAACTGCCAAGAGAAGAAGATTAATTTTTTGGGACAAGTGTAATACTTAGGAAAATTAAAGAAATATATATTGATCTTAACAATTATATCTTAATTATTTTTATTAGACAGTAGATTAGATTAGACATACATGAATCGAAGTGCGTGCATTTTCGTACTTTTTTGTTTTTGGTCAGGTTTTGGGAAAATGTTTTTTTTATAAGAAGAAATTTTTATAAAAATATTTTTTCATTTTTTTTTTTTTTTTATCTAAAAATTAAGGTTAAAGCAGAAATAATTTTAAATTAATATAGCGGTATCCACTAAAGAGCTTTTTTAAAATTTAAAAATTTCTTTATCGATATAGTTGGTGTATGTGACTTAAAAGGAACACACTGGTCAATTTAATTTAAAACTAGACAAAAAGTTAACTAAAAAAAACATCCCGTCAAATTTAAAGGAGTAATGATTTTTGTACTAAATTTAAAAAAAAACTATTATTTTATACTTTTTTTTCTTGTATTAGATTTTTTAGCCAAAATGATCAGAGAGTATTGACGAAAACATTTTCTCGACAAATATTAAAGAAATCGATTTTAATTATTTCATAAAGCAACAAATTAATTTTTAGCTTGATCAAACTTTTTGTATCTATAGACGCATAAATAAATTTGACTAAAATACAATCTATATATAAATTTTAATATTTAATAGATAAAACAAAAGATAGGTGATAAAAATGGAACAACCGCAATATTTATTTTAGCAATAAACATTTTTTCCGGGTTTTGCGAAAAGCAAAAATTAAAATGTTTAGTACAATCCCGGTTTTAAAATGTCAAAATTGTTTTTGTGATTCTAAGGCCTACTTTCACAATCACGTTTGAGTATTTTTCGTTTCTATGATATTTAACCCAAAAACACAAGAACACAAAAATATGTAAAATACTCGGTATATATAAAAGGGTGATTCATGAGGAAATGTCAATACTTCAGGTACTATTCAGTGTCAAAAAAGTAAACATAAAAGTCTATACAAATATAAGTCTGCAAGGCCTTCTTTTCCCAAAAATACAGGGTTTTAAATTTTTTTTTTTACATTTTTTTGAGAAATATAAAACCTAGCTTATGTTTTGCTGATCATATTTAAAAAGAAAAATAATTTAATTAAAAATTTTAAAAATATTGTTTAATTATACATTTTGTTTATTTTTTTAAATTTTGCTTAATAAAATCAGAGGGTTGAAATTTTTTTAAATCAAAATATCTCGAAAACGGTTGCTCACTTTTAACAAGTATACCTTTTTAACGTAAAAATGACAAAACAATAATTCAATTTACTTTTAAATGTAATACAGGGCCGTCCCAAAAAAAAGGTGTGATTATTCAAAATAGTAAAAAGACGTGTAGTGGCTCCCCCTACAAGTAAGAGCCGTAATAAGATTAGATTCGAATCCGTCATACCAAAAAACCGATTACTAATTTTTACTTCAATATTTACATTATCATAGATTTTATTAAAAAAATGGAAAAATTAACTAAAACTTTAACACCCTGTATTTCGGAAACGAGGGCCTTGCAGACCCATATTTGTATGGACTTTATGTTCATTTTTGAACCCTGACTACGTACCTAAATTATTGACATTTGCTCAAAAATTACCCTGTATATATATATATATATATATATATATATATATATATATATATATATATATATATATATATATATATATATATATATATATATATATATATATATATATATATATATTAATATATTATTACTGATTTACATGTAAATATTAATCCATCGTCGCTTGTAAAATTCTGTTTTTAGTTTTTTTTGCATTTTGCATTAAATACTTTGTTCAACACGATTAAAAACCTATTTTTGTACTTATTTTTAAATAAAAAAATTGGTCATGTTATAATCGCAAAACATAACCTCTTGTAAAATCTTATATTTGGATATTTCTCTGTAAACTGGGCAACTCACTGTCCCAGGCCGATATAATATGAAAAATATAGTTCATTTTATAATTTGTACTTAACTTAAAAAGATAATTACCTAATTTACCGCGCTCCATCGTACAATATCCAATGAAATAAAGTTTATTACATCAAAAACGTCTTTATAATGCTTAAAAAACAGTCCCCGCATGTCCCCAAAAACAGCCGCTGGTGAAAAAGGTATATCTCACAAATATTTAACTAAAAAAATCGTACTTATAATATGTTAAATCCAATGTTCTTTTTACTGACAATATTAGAGGACTTTATTTTTTAATTAAATAATGCATCTAAAAACACTAATGTTTATTTTGTCCCCAATTTTTACGCACCGTCCCTAATTTAAAACTGCCTCAATAACATTTAATACAATAAATATTTATTTCTATGTAGTGCTTGATATGTTTTTTAAGTTTGCCCAAAAATAATAATAAAAGAAAATTGTTAATCTATGAAAAAAAACTAACTAGGGGACTGTTTGTCGGGACAAAAATACGCTTAAAGTTGCCCAGTTTACAGAGAAATGCTGTCGGAGTGCAAAAACATAGCAATGAATTTGTCAGGCACTATGACTACTTGACTGCATAAATAACTGTTAAATAATTGAGTAACAATGACCCATATATGTATTAAAAACATAATTCGGTAGGTTCGGGGCGTTGGATAAACTTATTGCAGCAGTATTTTTGTAGGACAAAATGTTTTCAAATTTCTTATCAAATCAGCTTACAAATGTATAAATATATAGTATAAATTTATGTTAAAATAATAAGTAGAAAATAAATTTGACTTGTTTCGAAACTGCCCACTCGAAAAAGCAGCAGTTTCAAGAAAAGTCATGTAAAGAACCTTTGTCGGAATCGGCAAAAGGAAGCTACCCACAAAGTTTCAAGTATATATTAATCACCTAATAGGGTATATTCTGTACTGTGGGATATTATTAACTTTTTCTCTTCAATTGAAATAATTATTTAAAAAGACCTTATGCTTGTTGTCTTTAACAGGTATATAATATTAAAATATGTGTTAAAAAAATAACTGTTAAGCCAAACGTTAATTTGTTATTTTAATGTAGCTGAAAGAAAAGATCAAATAATCTATCTCTGCTGCTACTATTAGTATACGGCAGTTTACATCAAAGAACGTTTGTCGTAAACAATGCGTACCGGTATGCGGTAGGGTGGAAAGCCAGACGACACGACCCGACGCGTCGCGTTTAGACGTAGAATTTGTCCTGGCACATTAATGTAATAGAGTAGCTTCTTTCGAAAATTAACAATTTCTTAGTTGTGTTACTTTTGTAAATGATTATTGGATTAATTTTTTTGAACTCTTGAGAAATATACCAGGTACATAGATCACCCGATGCCAGGAACTCCTAACGAATTTGTGAACATTAGCAATATAATCATTTGTTTAATATCAAGAAAATTAAATTTTGATACAGTTGTTACTATTTTGACGGTAAAACATCATAAAAAGCGCATCCTAGGTAGGTACTTTTTCAATGTTTTGTGATTTTTTAAAATTTTAGTGGCTTTCAACAAATAAAGAAAGTTTATTAAAAAAACATATAATTCATTCTTGGTAAAAAGAATGTTTTAAACTCAGGTAATGTTTGAAGAAATTTAATTTTTACGGTTAATTAAAATGGCATTTAAGTCAAATAAAGTCCATTTAAAAAAATATCTGTATATATTTAATAGTTATTAATCCCATTTTGTATGATTATGAAACGAACCAACATAAAATTTAATTTCCTTTGTCGCTTTTCTAAAAGTGTAGAAAATAAAGGATAACTATTTAGAAAAAAAATGTTTAGTAATTAAAAAAAAGTAAGTATCACACTAGTGGTACTTTCATTAACGGATAACTTTATCCGAATAATTTCATGGTTACAATTGTCACAACAATTGTTATTATGTATCGAAAATAACATTCGTAATGAAAGTACCAGGTAAAAAAAATAGTTATTTCGCTATTTTTCTGTAACCCAATTCTTTATTGTTTCCCACATATTTGCCAAGCAACTAGCTTTGAAGGTTCAATAAAGGGAGCGTTTCATTTGTTTGCTTGATTGACTGTGGATTTTTGGATGTTTTCACGGTAAAAGAGTATAGTGCAAAGTAGCACCAGATATCACCAGTATTGTGACAGTAAATTGGCCACTTGGCGTGTTACTTTTAAAACTACGACCGGCATGCCGAATGACCATGCCGCGTGTTACTTACCTCCATGCTCCCCGCTATGGATGACCCTGTTTGTTTTATATGTTAATTGTTAAATTATTTAATATAATTCTAAAAATAAATTTTTTGAAAAAATGTTTAATAAGTTGTTGAGTTACTAGAAATTTTTGAGAATATTTAATTTCGTACATTAGGGATCAACATAGCTCTTAAATGTATAACAACAACAGAGAGTAGTTCAAATTCGTCCCTCACCATTGCATTGGTATCTCAGAAACTATAGGAGATGCGAAAATGGTTAAATTGGGGCTTAGTTACGTATTTATGTGATTAATTGAATTTTGGAAATTCGTTTTTATTTTTTCTGACATTTATCTTAAAACAGTTTAAAACAAAAATTTTTAATTAAAAATGTAACTGTTTTTACGCTATTCGTTAGTGCTTTCAGATTTGACATTCGACGTTTTGTCACTCGGTCACCGTCATCAACTTTGTTTTTTTTTATGGACGCCATATTCGTATTTTACGTATGTAAATAGTGCCCTTTATTCTAATTTTAACAATCTTTAACTTGTTATACTTTAAAAGTTTGTAACCTTATTTATTTAAAAATATAATATATATATATATATATATATATATATATATATATATATATATATATATATATATATATATATATATATATATATATATATATATATATATATATATATATATATATATATATATATATATATATATATATATATATATATATATATATATATATATATATATATATATATATATATATATATATATATATATATATATATATATATATATATATAATTTTGCTTGATTGTTTCTTTTGTTTTCTGTATAATTCAAAAAATATTTCTTTAGTTTCGCCCCAGGAGGGCTTTTTAAAAAAATTTTTTTATGATTTTTTAAAAAATCATCTACAAAAAAATATATCATCAGGCATAAAATTAAAAAAAAAATAAAAAAAAATTTAATTTTTAAAAATTTTGCATCTAAATTATTTCATTATATTTACGTGCAATAACAAAAAAATTTAAAAATTACATGATAAGACATACATTTTAAAACTCAATAACAATTTATTTTATTGTTGTTTACTTTTATTAAATCAAAGTACGTACCCTGAAGAAACATATTGTTGGCATCATTTAAAAAAAAATAAACAACAATAAAATAATTTTAAAAATTAAAATTTTTAAGTTTCTTATCATAATGTTGAATGGGATTGCACGTAATGATAATTTAGACGCATAATTAAATGTAAAATTGTCATATCTTTTTATTTTTATTTTTATGTATGCTGATGATATATTTTTGTGAATATTTTTAAAATCATGAATAAAAAATATTTTGAAAAACCTATGTACCAACAGATATTGTTGTTGTTACAGAAAAATCATAAGAATCAAGCTAATTAGAATAAATGGTTTAAGAAATTTTTAAAAAAAAAAATATATATATATATATATATATATATATATATATATATATATATATATATATATATATATATATATATATATATATATATATATATATATATATATATATATATATATATATATATATATATATATATATATATATATATATATATATATATATATATTTGTCTAGTCCTTGTCCTTGATCCCGGCGAGTGTTTTTTTTAATTAAATGTCAATACTTGTCAAAGGAAATTAGCATGTACAAATTTTCTAAAGCAATGGGTTTTTAATATTATAAAAAATATGTTAAATTTATTTTACAAATAAAACATAAATGGTACGAAAACGTATTAAGAATTGTAATCGAAAAGGCAACAACCGCATAAAACGTCAAATAAAAAATTAAACGAACATTCAGCTGCGTTTAGTTCTTTTCAAAAATCAAGAATAAAGCCTGAAAACAGAATGAACTTGAAAACTAAAAATAACTTATAATCAAATATAAATAAGTATTTTTGTATTAAAAGCACAAACGCATAGTGTTTTAGGTAAATGTTGACATACCCTTGTGTGGTGTGGTTATGGAGTACCGAAATAGGGTTAAACTTTATTACTTGTTTTTTGGGGTTTTTCGGTCATTTTTTAAATAAAAATCAATGTTTAATTGACGTTTCGGTTTATTTAGTTAAACCATCATCAGAATATCTAAAAATATTTTTCTATTATTGTATTTAATTAACATGATGAATTTTAAGAAAAGTATGATTGTATATAATTTGTAAAGTAAACACTTACCAACTATATTGTAAAAATTACAAGCACTAGATAACATTCTACTAACATTCTTGTTCAGTGGTTGATATAATACTAAAATTTTTATCTTTTTAAAAACTATGAAGCAAACATTTGCATTACCTAGGTTAATTTATACAGAATTGTTTTATTGGGGTGCAAAAATCTGGGTTTTTCCTTTTATTATTTCTATTGCAACAATAAATTGTTGTAAATAGAGCTTAGACCCTCCGTGTCTGTTCTGAAATTTACGGTATTTTGCGTTTTTTTAATGTGAATCATTTCTTTAATGTTCCTTTTTTTATTATTACTTTCAAATTCCAAAATATTAACATTGTCAAAGTCAAAATTATGCAAGTTATCAAGTGCATGATTTGACAGGGCTGTGTGGTTACTGTTAGGATATCTTATGCTTTTTTGATGTTCTTTAACTCTGTTTTTTAAGTATTGTCTTGTTTGGCCAATATATGTTTTTGTGCAATCACGGCAGTCGATTTTGTATATTAAATTTGTTTGATTAGGGTTTTCGATTGTAGGTTTAAGTTTTGTAAATAGATTTTTAGAATTATTGTTAGGTTTTTCTGCAATTTGTATTTTATAAGGTTTAAGAACATGTTTAATTTTTTGTGTTATATTAGGGACGTATGGAAGGGAAATATATTTTTTATTTTCAGATGTATTTTCATTGTCTTTGTTAGAATTGTAAATTTTATTTATTCGTGCTTTAATGATCGGTTCAGTAAATTTAGTTGGATAGTTATTATTTTTTAGGATTTCCCGAACTTTTTTCAAATTGTTTGGTCTATGATTTCCACTGGATAACTTTACAGCTCTGTCAACCAATGAATTTACTACACTTCTTTTATACTTAATTGGACATTTTGAATTAAAATTTAAATATCTACCAGACCATACCTGTTTTGTAAACCAATTTGTTTTTATTTTTCCATTATCTTGGTAATGTATAGTAAGATCTAAAAAATTTATTGATTTATTGTTTTCTGTTTCATGTGTGAACTGTATTTTAGGATGAAAAGAGTTAAATTTATTTAATGTATATTGAAGTTTATTTTGTGGAATACAAAGAATGCAATCATCAACAAAACGTTTGAAGAAATGTGGCTTATAATTTAGGGATTTAATGATGTTTGTTTCCAAATTCTCCATTACAAGATTTGCAATGGTGGCCGAAATTGGGGAGCCCATTGCGACGCCATATATTTGTGAATAAAATTTTTTTTGATATTGAAAAAATGTTGATGACAAACATAGTTTTGTTGCTTCAATGAATTCATTTTTTGGTATTGTTGTGTTATTTTTTATTTCATCCCATTTTTTTATAATGGTGTTAATTGCTAGGTCTATGGGGATATTTGTGTATAAAGATACTACGTCAAAAGAAACCAATATATGATTTTCAGGTATTGTCTGATTTTTTATAAAATTATGAAAATCCCAGGAATCTTTTATGTGATATTGAGTTTTTCCGAGAATGTTTGCAAGTATGTCTGATAGATACTTAGAAAGATTATAGGTAGCTGAGCCGACGGTACTAACAATTGGTCGTAAGGGTATATTATTTTTGTGTAATTTAGGTAATCCATATATATATGGAGGGTGGCCATTATGAGAGATTAGTTTATTTTTTATTGTTTTTTCTATATATTTCTTTTTTAACCAATTGTTAACTATTGTATTAATTTTGGTTTGTATTTTATTAGTTAGGTCTGATGATTCTTTTTTATAAGTTTGGCTGTCATTTAACAAATCTAACATCTTTTTATTATAGTCTTCTCTATCCATTATAACTGTTTTGTTACTTTTGTCTGCAGAAAGAATGTATAAATTTTGATTTTTACTTAAGAATTGTTTGGTTTCTTTTAAAAAAAAATTTAATTGATTTTTTAATGTTTTACTAGAGTTTTTTATTTTATTTTTATAATTTGTTAATATGTTTGTGATTTTATTTCGAATTAATTCCTTTTCATTTTGATTTAGGGATTCAATGCCACATTCGATATTTGCAATTGTGTTTTCGAAAAGTTTGATTGTATGTTGTTATTAAAAGAAAATTTTGGTCCAAGAGAGTATATATTCAATGTGATTCGGAATACAAGTTTTTGTTAAATTTGTTATCCAGCTTTGATTTAAAGTATATTCTTCTTGAATTACATTTTGTTCCTTCATTAATATATTAATTTTGTTTTTGTGTTTGTTTTTTATTTTGTTGAAAAGATATTCATATTTAGATTCTTGCCTTGTGTAGAAATTAACTATAAAAGTGGTAGCAAATTTGTTTGATATTTCAGTTTTTATTTTATTTAATTCATTTTTATAAAAATTTAGCTTTGAGTAACAATCACTTATACAAATATTTAGAATTTGAAAATAAAACAAATTTAAGATACTTTGGTATTTGCTTTCAGACTGTTTTTTATGAAAATTAAAGTTTTTTGTTTTATTTTGTATAAATCTTGGAACAACCTTTAGATTTTTGCATTTAACAAGAAAAATTTTTCTATTTGTTTCCTGTGCTAAGTGTTTGAGTGTTGTTTCATACTGCTTAAGTATTTTTGAATTTCTTCCCTGGACGGAAGCTGCGGCGTTTTCACCCATGCCGGTTTGTTATAAATTTGGTTTTGTTTTCTTGACCGTTTGCAATATTAAACTTTATTACTTGTTTTTTGGGGTTTTTCGGTCATTTTTTAAATAAAAATCAATGTTTAATTGACGTTTCGGTTTATTTAGTTAAACCATCATCAGAATATCTAAAAATATTTTTCTATTATTGTATTTAATTAACATGATGAATTTTAAGAAAAGTATGATTGTATATAATTTGTAAAGTAAACACTTACCAACTATATTGTAAAAATTACAAGCACTAGATAACATTCTACTAACATTCTTGTTCAGTGGTTGATATAATACTAAAATTTTTATCTTTTTAAAAACTATGAACAAACATTTGCATTACCTAGGTTAATTTATACAGAATTGTTTTATTGGGGTGCAAAAATCTGGGTTTTTCCTTTTATTATTTCTATTGCAACAATAAATTGTTGTAAATAGAGCTTAGACCCTCCGTGTCTGTTCTGAAATTTACGGTATTTTGCGTTTTTTTAATGTGAATCATTTCTTTAATGTTCCTTTTTTTATTATTACTTTCAAATTCCAAAATATTAACATTGTCAAAGTCAAAATTATGCAAGTTATCAAGTGCATGATTTGACAGGGCTGTGTGGTTACTGTTAGGATATCTTATGCTTTTTGATGTTCTTTAACTCTGTTTTTTAAGTATTGTCTTGTTTGGCCAATATATGTTTTTGTGCAATCACGGCAGTCGATTTTGTATATTAAATTTGTTTGATTAGGGTTTTCGATTGTAGGTTT
The DNA here is from genome assembly GCA_019359885.1 of Listronotus oregonensis. Classification (NCBI taxonomy): domain Eukaryota; kingdom Metazoa; phylum Arthropoda; class Insecta; order Coleoptera; family Curculionidae; genus Listronotus; species Listronotus oregonensis. The sequence goes on from JAHBCN010002088.1 coordinate 40,382, forward strand.
AAGTTTTGTAAATAGATTTTTAGAATTATTGTTAGGTTTTTCTGCAATTTGTATTTTATAAGGTTTAAGAACATGTTTAATTTTTTGTGTTATATTAGGGACGTATGGAAGGGAAATATATTTTATTTATAAATAAGTTCACACATGAAACAGAAAACAATAAATCAATAAATTTTTGATCTTACTATACATTACCAAGATATGGAAAAATAAAAACAAATTGGTTTACAAAACAGGTATGGTCTGGTAGATATTTAAATTTTAATTCAAAATGTCCAATTAAGTATAAAAGAAGTGTAGTAAATTCATTGGTTGACAGAGCTGTAAAGTTATCCAGTGGAAATCATAGACCAAACAATTTGAAAAAGTTCGGGAAATCCTAAAAAATAATAACTATCCAACTAAATTTACTGAACCGATCATTAAAGCACGAATAAATAAAATTTACAATTCTAACAAAGACAATGAAAATACATCTGAAAATAAAAAATATATTTCCCTTCCATACGTCCCTAATATAACACAAAAAATTAAACATGTTCTTAAACCTTATAAAATACAAATTGCAGAAAAACCTAACAATAATTCTAAAAATCTATTTACAAAACTTAAACCTACAATCGAAAACCCTAATCAAACAAATTTAATATACAAAATCGACTGCCGTGATTGCACAAAAACATATATTGGCCAAACAAGACAATACTTAAAAACAGAGTTAAAGAACATCAAAAAGCATAAGATATCCTAACAGTAACCACACAGCCCTGTCAAATCATGCACTTGATAACTTGCATAATTTTGACTTTGACAATGTTAATATTTTGGAATTTGAAAGTAATAATAAAAAAGGAACATTAAAGAAATGATTCACATTAAAAAAACCAAAATACCGTAAATTTCAGAACAGACACGGAGGGTCTAAGCTCTATTTACAACAATTTATTGTTGCAATAGAAATAATAAAAGGAAAAACCCAGATTTTTGCACCCCAATAAAACAATTCTGTATAAATTAACCTAGGTAATGCAAATGTTTGTTCATAGTTTTTAAAAAGATAAAAATTTTAGTATTATATCAACCACTGAACAAGAATGTTAGTAGAATGTTATCTAGTGCTTGTAATTTTTACAATATAGTTGGTAAGTGTTTACTTTACAAATTATATACAATCATACTTTTCTTAAAATTCATCATGTTAATTAAATACAATAATAGAAAAATATTTTAGATATTCTGATGATGGTTTAACTAAATAAACCGAAACGTCAATTAAACATTGATTTTTATTTAAAAAATGACCGAAAACCCCAAAAACTTGCTGTAATAGTTTTTGATATTTTTCATAATTATCCGGTTGGGGATTTTTCTTTTAGACTGTTGTTTTTTTTTTATTAAAAAATAACTAGTTTTGCCCAGTATGTTTATAAAAGGACGCTATATTTAGCTTTTGACTAATCACTTTGATAATTAATTTTATTTTTAGCTAGTTAAAACGCCGTATTCATTTAAATATGTATCAAAAATTTGCGTGTTTTCGTACTTTTTTGGTTAATTATAAAAAAAAGATTTTACTATTGTATCTCGCTTTTCTTTTTAAGATAACCCATTTCTACTAAATGTCGGTAACGATAACAAGGTTAAATGAAAAACAAAAAACAAAACATTGGCCGGAATCATGGCCCTCTAATAAGATATTTATTTTTTAAAAATAGGTGAGGTTACAACACTGACTTTAATATGAACCGGCAAGAAGTATCAGATGCGCAGTTTAAAAGTTAGATTTTATGGGCGAAAAAATGTGTCCATGCGCTGTGGCGGTAGTCATCACTTGGGGGTCTTAAATCACGCGCAGAATGGACCGGTAGACCGCTTTTATTTACACGTTAGTTGCCGGCCAGTTCCGTACTGGCCGCTTGTGTACGATTTTTTAGTCTTTGAACTGACTTATTTTGTGATTTGCGATAGAATTTCTATATAATTTTAGATTCCTAACAAGTTTTGCTGTTTTATTGACTTATTTTGTGTTAAGTGGTAACATTTATACATTTCTTTTGTTCATAAAAAAAAGTATAAACCATTTTTTGGTGATCCGCTTGGAAAGCGAACATTTATGCAAGAGGGAAAGAATAGCGGTATAACCTTTCTCTCTTCCTCCAATGTGCTCATTGGTCGGTGGAAGGAACATAGATCCCGTTCTGCGTGCTACTTGGTCGGCCTCTCCTCATCGATCAATCGACACGTTGGAGCCACGGAAAAAGGTTATACTATGATTCTTTTGTTTCTCTCGCACGCTTATTCGCACTGTCAAACGGCCAGGCTGCCTCTAGTAAATGTATGCTCGTTTTTTATAAGTACATTTAGGATGTTTACAATATCCTGTTAACACTATCGAAAAAATATGTCTAAGCAGAGAAAGAGTTAACGTTATTTGTACTAACATTTTTTCCCTTCTGTTTATAAGTTTGTTCCAATATAGCAAAAAATTGGTTATTGTACGGCTATATGCAAGTCCAGTCAAATAAACCCATTGTGGGTGGGTGTATTACACGATCCCTTTACTAATACCCAAGTAAAGCAATACCCTTTAAATATACAGAATACGTTCAATTTTTGTCGTTTTTAAACTGACATTAAACCGTGTAAAGTAGATACTCACAAGTTTAATCGATTCTAACAGTTTTAAAACCGTTTTACGGCGGTACAAAGACTGGGTCTTGAAACAAACTGTATCTTTTGTTAGCCCCATTTTCTGCTATATAAATTTTGTAACCCTATTGTTTATATTACTACCTAAAATAATTTATATACATATATAAATATATATATATATATATATATATATATATATATATATATATATATATATATATATATATATATATATATATATATATATATATATATATATAATATATATATATATATATATATATATATATATATATATATGTAAGTTATGAAAACTAGTGTTTCCAAGTTTCACACAATATTTTGTTTAAATTTTGAATATGATGTAAAATCTTTAAATTTAAGTTTCATTTATAAAAAAACTGTTTAAACTTATTACCTTGTCGATCATTTACTTTTTATTACAGTTACAAAAATTTTACGTTATGGAAACTAAGATATTTGACAACGTCAATGCGTTTTGAAAAGTATTACTCTAAATATTAGAATTGGAAAAAAATATATTTCATTAATATAAATTAATAAATAAATTATAGAAATGTATAAGGGCCATTTTGGTCCTTTTTTTCAAATTCGCATGCTGGGTAACCTCATTGTTGGTTTAGTGCGGGCTAGCGTACACTTGCCATAAATGCGATTAGCGATTACATAACTAAAGTTAGGTTATCTATGGGTAACAAGAATTTAAAGTATACCATGTTATACAGTCTTCAAATCAAAATAAAGAGAACTATTTACTAACGTACAAATCAAATATGGCGCTCATAACAAAAAATAAAGTTGATGATGATGTCCGAGTGACAAAACTTTGGATGTTTATTCTGAAAGAAATATTAAATAGAGCGACAAAAATGATAATGAAAATGTGTAATTTATATTAAAAAACTTTTGAAAATAAAAGAAAATATAAAAACGATTTTCTAAAATATCGGTTTTATTCGTATACCTCTGGTAACACTCGAAATTTTAAAACTATTCAAATTAAATATTATATTATTAGTCATATATATGGGTAACTTTATCCTAATTAAACTATCTACGTATCTTCTGTAGTTTCTGAGATCCCAATGGTAAGGGTCAAATTTGAATTCAATGTAGCCAATCACATTGCTGATTTGGTCATTTTAATGAATACCTTGTGCTAAGAGTTCCTTATAATTGTTAGTGGTTTTTTTAAAGGCTACTTAGGTAACTCAAGTAGGAGGATAACTCATAGGTCACCGTTATTTAAAAAATAATAAAGAAGAGAATGTGTTTAGCGCCACTTAGTTTACTTAATTACTTTAAAACAAGATGTTGTTATTATTTTAAAGAAAGACCAAAGCATTAATTATCATCACCTAAAAAAAATCTATAATAAATTTCATCCGCCGCCAATATGCCTATTTAACAGTATTAAAACTGTAAGAAAATAGAAGAATGCATGAAAGAAAAAGGCTGGTAATTTATTATTTTTAAACTCACATGCTGAGTACAATTAAAGACAATTGTAGTTTCACTATAGACACACACATCAATGCTAAATTTTTGGTAATAAGTTTGGACGCTCGCTTATTAGAGCGAGCGTCCATCGGGAGGAGGGAAAAGAAAATACGTTTATACTCTGCTATTAAAACGAACACTGTTGCCAAAGCTCTAACAATGAAAACAATGAATAGGAATTATTTCTGTAAGAAATAGGCCATTTTTTAATAAAAGATATTTTTCTGCTGTATATTACTAAAATTTAAGTATGTAAACTTCAACTTTGGAAAATTTAAATTTGATTAAAAATATATTTGTAGTTGATAGGATACATGATGTTTAATTTGTTTTAAATTTTTTTTAAAATTTTATTTTTTTTATTTTATGACTATGACATTCACTTAACAAGAAATACTGGAACTATACAACAAAAATTAATATTCATTTATTATTGCGAAATTGAACGATCCGATCAATTCTTTTCCACATGTTTACAATTATTTGACAAATTTTCTAAATTAAATACCTTTAATTTTTATTGGATGTCTTGCATGTCGTGTTGCTATTTCAGCGCTGTGTTTTTCTGTAGTGGTAATAATAAGACGTAAAGTGTATTACTTATGTTTAATTTTAAACAGACGGTATATAAAAACATATATATATATATATATATATATATATATATATATATATATATATATATATATATATATATATATATATATATATATATATATATATATATATATATATATATATATATATATATATATATATATATATATATATATATATATATATATATATATATATATAAAAAAAAGTCCAATACCCCCGGACCATAAACCGCACCAAAAATCACAACTTGAGGATAGAGGCTTTTCAACAATAACTCTTGGGTTTCCGAGCCCCAGATGCGACAATTTTGCTTGTTGACGAAGCCACCGGCTGGAAATGAGCCTCATCACTTAAGATGATTTTTCGATGGAATTCCGGATCATTTTCATGCTTTTTCAGGGACCCAATCAGCAAAGACACGACGTTGTTGATGATCGGTCGGCAGTTCTTGTGTAACTGAACTTTATAGGCCTTAAGACCCAAATCTTTATCCAAATACGGGGTAATGACGTTTGTAGAATGTCTAATTCCAAAGAACGACGGGAATGGACAAACCTGGGTTTTCTTCAACACTTTCGGCTGCAGCAGCAGTATTCTGGGCTGTTCTTGACCCAACAGCTCAATTTTTGTGACAAAACACTCATAGTAATAATTAATAAGTAATTAGATATCAAATAATGAGTAAAAATAGGTAAAACCTTAAAAAAAAAAAAACGGTTGAATCAATTTTTGCAGATTAATAAAACTGTCATTTGACATTTTGTTAATCTCTATAGCATATTGGTTATTATGCAACTCTCAAAAAACCGCTGAAACCATAGAAACGTAAAACAACATTAAAAGATGAGCGGATTTTCCCTTCTAAATTTGTATTTAAAAAGCAAATATCTCGTAAACAATTGAATATAGGATATGATGTGCCATATAAAAAATATCTAGAATTTCATGCAGAAACAAAAATGCAACAAAAAATATAAGATTTAAAAAAAAACTTTTTTTCCTTGTACGAGCTTTTTTGATACACCCTGTATACATAACGTTGTTTGCAAAAGTTAGGCAGCAAAAACCAAAATATTTTTGTATAAAACATTTTCCCAATTTGAATATTTAAAGCAATAAACGGGGTCTCACTTCACAGACTTGCCTGTTTTTTATATATATATATATATATATATATATATATATATATATATATATATATATATATATATATATATATATATATATATATATATTTTATATATATATATATATATATATGTGTGTGTATATGTGTTAAATCACAAGATCTCGGTGGCCAATTGTGATCACCTCTTCGAGGGATAAAAACGGTCCGGGAAAATTTTCCCGTAAAGATCAATGGTTTTTGTAGCTTGTGTGGCACTTTGCGCCGTCTTGTTAAAAGTAAACTTGTCCAGATCAATACCATCCAATTCCCGGGCCCTAAAAAAACTTTAAACATCTCTCGATACGCAATCCATTCACCGTAACTGTTGCTACGGCCTCATTTAAAAAATAAAAGGGCCAATGACCCCGCCGGACCATAAACCGCCCAAACAATCACCCCGAGGATAAAAGGCTTTTCAACAATAACTCTTGGGTTTCCGAGCCCCAGATGCGACAATTTTGCTTATTGACGAAGCCACCGAGGGTGGAAATGACCTCATCACTTAAGATGATTTTTTGATGGAATTCGGATCATTTTCATCATTTCAGGGACCCAATCAGCAAAGACACGACGTTGTTGATGATCGGCCGGCGAGGGTTTTTGTGTAACTGAACTTTATAGGCCTTAAGACCCAAATCTTTATGCAAAATACGGGGTAATGACGTTTGTAGAATGTCTAATTCAAAGAACGACGAGGAATGGACAAACCTGGGTTTTCTTCAACACTTTCGGCTGCAGCAGCGTATTCTGGGCTGTTTTAAAAAATCAATTTAAAAATAAATAATTTTTAATTTTGATACTGTGACTAGTGCTACAGTACAAATAAAAAAACAACTAGTAGGTGTCCTGTTATTTAAGTTTATAAATGCGTATAATTTTGAAACGCGAATTGAAACTACATACGGTGGACTTCGGACTTATGCCACTATGATTGTTAAAAGGCAATATATGCAGATTATCGCTTAAGTATAACTAAAACAACAAAGTTCTAGATGGAACAGGGCGGATATCTGGACCTGGCCGACAGGCATTGTGAACTTACTGCCGAACTGTGGTTTTGAGAATTCAGATTTAATCATCCCTATTTTAATTATTACTCTATTCCTTTTTTTACTATAAAATATTAAGAGTAAACATTAATTAAATGCCAATCGAAAAACATCTACATGAAATTTCCCACAACCCATTTCTTTAAGGTGGCAATGTGGGACGCCCATCATCGCGTATCCTTTCCTTGTTGTTTGGATAAATTGTCAAAAAGCACCTAAAGGATATTGATACTAGAAAAATATTTAGATGCACAGGGAATTGCTAACTTTCTTACTATAAGATATGGGACTCTGGTTAAATTAGCAAAGAATTATTTACATACAGGGTGGCCCAACGAAAAGGTCGCACCCCCATTTGTGACTACCCTGGTATGTTTTTGAAAAAACGCTCGGACTCGTCAATTTCAATTTCTATGGGGACGTCTTTTTATTTATAGCCGTACAATATAGGGTGGTCCAAAAACAAGATATTGCCTTACACTTTAGATTTTAATATGAAAATCCCCATTTTTTAATTTTTAGATACTCCATAAAGGTTTTAATAACTTTTGTAATTTAAGTTTATTTATATCTCCAATCGTTGTGAAGCTATTTGAGTGTATAATAAAATTATAAAAATAGTGATAATAAGGGAATATATTGTAATAATAATAATCAAATAGTTCCTATAGTAACAAGACTACTTTAAAATTGAAAACAACTCTCTTGAAACTTACAGTTATACGCAAATTAAAGTTAAAGTAAAAACTAATTTGCTAAAAAAAGGTAGGTCAAAAGATTTTCTTCGAATCTATTCCTCACATTTTTAAGCATGTCTGGAGTTATTTGTCTACATTCAGCAGTAATCCGCTCCCGAAGATCTTTAATAGAATCTGGCTTCGTACTAAGAACTTTACTTTTTAAATGCCCCCAAAGAAAGTAATCTAAAGAACTTAAGTCCGGAGATCTTGGCGGCCACTCATCTGCCGATCCACTGTATCGGGGAATTTGTATCCAAAAACTGTCGTACTAAATCCACATAGTGCGTTGGTGCACCGTCTTGTTGGAAGTGAATTTCATTTTAATTATAATTAACGTCACTTTCTTACTCTATTGTATTTTCTAACATGCCGAAGTACGTCTCGCCCGTCAAGTTTCTAGGAATAAAGAAAGGTCCTAAAATATGATTTTCGGAAATGCCGGATATTGCGAATGTACCTCTCGAAACAAATATAGATTCCAGTTACTCCAATATCAACAATTATGTCTATTTACAGCACCATGTAAATAGAACGTACATTCATCCGAGAAAAAACTGTTAAATGAAAGGTTAGCATTGTTAACTAAACGTTGGGACATTAATTCGCAAAACTCCTACCTTCCATTAAAATCCTCTTCATTAGGCCCATAAACAAGTTTTATCTCAGTACAGGTAAAATTTATTGTCTTCCAAAATTCCTTGTACTCTGAAAGGCGTAAATTCAAAAGAAGTAGCCAGTCCATGAGTGCATGGGGTGTTGACAAGTGCTAGGGGTCCCAAAACTTCTATTTCTGTAGCTTTATTTTTAATTGGTCGATTTTCTCGATGGCGATTACGGCGTGCATTAGAAAAAGATCCATTTTCTTCAAATTATTTAATCAACCTAGCCACATACTTATGGTTGTTTGTTTTTTTTTCTGGATGTAATGCATTAAACAACCAGACAGTAGCTCTTGCAATGCTTCCATTTTGGTAATACAGTTTTGTATTTCTACAATTTCTTAAATAAAATAAATCATTTTTTTAATATTTATTACAACTTGTTAGGTAACTTAACAATTTAAAATCAAAGACAACGTTTTTTACGACATGCGATGACACTCACTGATGCTTAATGTTCTTGCTGGTATCCATGATTATCACTTTTTGCCTTGCAATCCATTATTATCAGTATTAAGTTAAGTTATTGATTTTTTTTTAAAACCTAAATTGCTTAAAGACGATTAAAGATTGGTTTAAATTTTATGAACAAAAGTTATGGGGGTTTCCATTTAAAAATCTTAAGTGTTACGCAATATGTTGTTTTTGGACCACCCAGTATTGTACGTCTATGAGTCACGAGATATGCAGCAAAATGCATTTTTTTAATTGAATGCTCTAATATGTAATCCATTTTCACGTTTTATGTGAAACTTTAATCAATTTAAAAATTGACATTATATTAGATACTCATTAAGTCAACACTCTACCGGGTGACACAGCGGACATGTAACAGCCCATAACTTTTTTATTTATTAAAATTAATTTTTGAAATTTGGGTGATGCACCTGTTATAAGGACACGCTTTTAATGACCAAATAATACTAATTTTTTCACTTTCCCGGTTTAACCGCAAGTAACCCTAAATTTACAATTTTAAATAGCACCTTGTATATATTTTTAGCCTACCTGATCCGCCATAAAATTCTATTTTCAACCATATGTCACACTTGTCATTTGATTTTAAAATGGCTGCCAAAATCGACTTTTTTCCCAAAATTTTAGTAGGCCATGAGGTGACAATAACAAATGATCAGCATGTAAAGGACGTTGAGATGTGAAGAATAAGGCGTAAAAATATTTGTAATTGCGTTACTTTTTATCTAATTAATAAGAATTAGGAATAAAAGTTAATTTTTAAAATTTAAGAAATATATTTTTTTAACGCTCAATATCTTAAAATCTTAAATAGGAAACTTTAATTTTTATTTAATTTAACTTTACATCAAACATTTACTATTTTTTATAATTTATCAAAATTGGTATGCAGAACTGACATTTTTACCAAATCGCAAAATTGTACAAATCTACTATCTATTGATTCGCAAATCCTTATAATAAGTATAAGTACAGGTAACAATAAGGCGCCAAGTAAGCAGTGTAATACCTCAGCATAAAGATAACAAAAATGTTAACATATCTAGAGATCCATGAAATGAAAAGACAATTTTTTGGTACAAATCAAAGAAATTTAATTAATAATTAAACCTATAACACAAAGGTGAACTGAACAATTAACATAGAAAAAGGTAAATATGTATAATTTTGCGTTTTTAATAAAAAGTTACTTCTTCATACTAGTTCAGATAAATTATATAAAATAGTAAATGTTTAATCTAAAGTTACATTAAATAAAAATTGAGTTTCCTATTTTGGATTTTGAGATAATAAGCGTTAAAGAAATAGATTTCCAAAATTTAAAAAATTAATTTCTATTCCTAACTCGTATTACTTAGATAAAAATTAACAAAATCACAAATATTTGTACACCTTATTCTTCATATCTCAACGTCTTTTACATGCTGATCATTTCTTATTGTCACGCCATGGCCTACTAAAATTTTGGGAAAAAATCGATTTGGGAACTATTTTAAAATCAAATGACAAGTGTGACACATGGTTAAAAAGAGAAGTAAACCGGAAGTGAAAAAATTGGTTTTATTTGGTCATTATATGCGTGTCCTTATGACAGGTGCATCACCAAAATTTCAAAAATGAATTTTAATAAATAAAAAAGTTATGGGCTGTTACATGTCCGCTGTGTCACCCGGTATATAAAAATATAAAGTTTTAAAATTTCATAGATTTCGCGGTTACTGGTGTTTAAGTAAAATATTTTAAAAAGCTTAATTTAATGATCCCCGGTGTACTTGTTTCACAAAATTTATTCAGATTGCCAGTGTTTTGGTCTTACGACCATTCTCCGTATAACATTTTTTGACCAAGCTGCATAAAAATGTTTCTAAAACGGGTGACGAATATTTTAAAAAAAGGAACAATAAATTAAAAAGAAAAATAGTTTATTAAAAAAAATACTTTGATAAATATCACGTGACACATGTGTTTGATGAGTTTTCTGATATTAACATGTTATTCAGCCTAAAGAAATACGCTTTTCTTCTCATTTAGCCGGAGTTGTATTTCCAATAGTGAAAAAATTAGGAATAGTACTGACTTAATGGGTATCTAATGCAATGTCAATTTAAAATTTTGACTAAAATTTAATGTGAAATGCAAAAATGTAAAAATTAAAACTGTATTAGGTTTTCAATTGTTTTTTAGACATTACCACGTTGATCAGATAATCAGCTTAAAAATACCTGCTCTTAGCTAATTTTACCAAAGTCGCATCTTTTACAATAAGGTAGTTAGCAACACTTTCGTTTTAACACCCTGTATAAAAACAGTAACATTAAACAAACCAACCAAAACTAACCCTTATAAATTATGTAAGTCAATCAAATTAACCCACTTTTAAAAGAAATATATATTTTTACTGTAGTTTTATAAATGTCAATAAAATAAAAAGAATAACACCAATAGTTTTCTAAAGTATAAAATAAATTACACGCCAACACTTAATAATTTATAAGTTACAGTACAGTTATTCTTTATACGATAAACTTGTTAATGAACAAAGTTTTGATTAATGATGGTTTGATTTAAGATTCGTGACTTTGTCTGGATATTCTACAAGAGATTAATTAAGCTAATTACATCAAATCGTAAAACAATTATTTGATATTTGTGTTTTCACTTCGGTTACGTTATTTTAAAGAATATCGTACTTGACATAAAACGTATAATAATTTATATATATATATATATATATATATATATATATATATATATATATATATAATATATATATATATATATATATATATATATATATATATATATATATATTATATATATATATATATATATATATATATATATATATATATATATATATATATATATATATATATATATATATTTTAAAAAAAATTTTTTAATAGTATGATCATCCCACGACGAACCGACGCGGTCGATTTCTCATATCGATAAGAGCAACTCGTCTAAAATATTTTTAAGATGGTGGCACTTCCGGTTGTATCGGAAGTCGATGCTAACTTTCTTATTTTTAATGGAACACCCTATATATTATTGCATTTTTGCATTCCCCAGAAAATTCTAAATATATTTCGTGCATAATATGCTATACCTAAGTCTAACCGTTTTCAAAATATCTTGAATTTTATGTCAAAAATGACGTTTGCAGACCCCAAATTAAGGATAATTTTTATACCTGGATATTTGGGGCGTAAATTAATACACATAAATGGAAACACCCTACTTTTATATTTTTATCGTATTTAGCATTAAAAAATAAGGTAACTTTGTATTAAGTGGTCTATTCCGGAAATGTATAGTTTTCAAATAATGGACAATTTAACATTTTGATTGTAAAAGTGCTATAGGCTCTTTAATTTTGTTATTAGTAGGCCATGATGTCTCGCCGTCATGGCCCACTAATAACAAAATTAAAGAGCCATAGCACTTTACAATACAAATGTTAAATTGTCCATTTTACTCATTTTCGAATAGACCATTATACAAAGTTACCTTATTTTTAATGCCTAATACGATAAAAATATAAAAGTAGGGGGTTTCTATTTAAAAAATTGACTTTAACGTTTTTTATCAGTTAATTTTTGTACTTAATTTTTAGCCACCCTGTATTAATTTACACCAAAATATCCAGTTAATATATAAAACTGGCCCTCTTTGCACAAGGAATTCAACTCAAATTAAATAATAGAGTATGCCGTATAGGAAAAATTTATCCTTATTTTGGGGTCTGCAAACGTCATTTTTGACATAAAATTCAAGATATTTTGAAAACGGTTAGACTTAGGTATAGCATATTATACACAAAATATATCTAGAATTTTCTGGGGAATCCAAAAATGCAATAATATATAGGGTGTTCCATTAAAAATAAGAAAGTTAGCATCGACTTCCGGTACAACCGGAAGTGCCACCATCTTAAAAATATTTTAGACAGTTGCATCTCGATGATAAGTTAAACTACCAAATTTTTAAAAATTTTCCGTTGTAAGTTTTTGAAAATCAAACATCTTTATGAACCTATATATATAATAATATATATAATATATATATATATATATATATATATATATATATATATATATATATATATATATATATATATATATATATTATATATATTTTATATATATATATATATATATATATATATATATATATATATATATATATATATATATATATATATATATATATATATATATATATATATATATATATATATATATATATATATATATATATATATATATATATATATATATATATATTGTGTTTATATTTTTATAAAAATTTACAATGCTACTATTAGTGCATTTTTTACACAGGTGTTCATTATATCAAAAATTTTTATTAGGAAAATCACAAAAGTTTCCGATTTAATTTTGTTTTCTTAACATTTTAGAGTATGTGAATTGATATAGAATTGATTAAAAAAAATATTTCTGTCTTTTTTTGTCTTTAATTGCAACAGGCTAATTAGCCATACAGCCAGTCACAAAGTGTTACTTTAAAAACTAAGTATTGTATTTTATTTATTCTAATTATTTATCATAGTAATAATAGAGGGTGAATGCAAGCTAAACATATCACATACATGACAGGGACACACACACTTCACGCCATTGGGGTCGATCAGGGCGACTTTTTATTTTAAACACACAAAGAAAGAAACATAAGGATAAAAATTGGGTAAGACTAACCTACTGCCTACTATTAAAAAGCATTAGTCCTACATAAAAGTAATTTATAGTTTTAAGTTTATTCTGTTCAAAAAAGAAATCAATGCATTATTCACCTTTGTAATCTCTAGGGCTAAAAGATTAAGGATGTTAAAAGGACAAACAGCTTTATACTCTTTGATTAAAACATTATAAAGGTTGTTGGTCTCAGTTATATATTTATTACAATGAAAGAATATATGATCCAGGTCACACTTAACATTACAAGTATCACATTGATCTGAAGGTAATATTTTATATAATAAGATAAGCAGGATAACAGGCATGTCCAAGTTTCATGCGTATAAATGTTGTTACGTATTTTCCAGGGACAGTCAGGTTTTTATGCCAGTAATTATGTGAAATTTCAGCAAGCTGAGTATATCTTGTGGGTTTATTTTTGCAATATTCCTTCCATCTTATATTTCATTTATTGGTTATATTTGTTTTTGCAGTATTATATCCGTCATTTAAGCTGAGCGAATAATTAGCTGCAGTACCATTAATAATACTATCCTATATTATTAAGTCTACTAGCTCATTATACTTTAGTCCTGTGTGTGCTTTAATCCATGTAAAAAAGACTTGTTTGCTACGCAATGTTATTCGGCGCAGCAATTTTTTGATTTTCCATAATATTGGGTTGTCTTTATAGTTCCAGGATCTATTGTTCTGTAAGGCTTTAAGCATAGACATACTCTTAGACACCATTACAAAGTAATGGTGACTAGAGTCCACTATAAATAAAAGAGTTTCGCAAATTGCCATGGCTTCACATGTAAAAATGCTAAGGTTATTGTTTATTTTAAATTTAAGTTCTGTGATATACACTTCAGCTCCACTACCATCTTCGTTTTTTCAGGCATCTGTATATACATATGAATAAAATAATTAAATTGAGATATTTCGAATTTTAAAATAGCGGCATTCAGAGCATTGTTGTCGGTAAAGGGTGGAAATTTTACATTGCTGTCTTGAAAAGAGCTATGGTACTCATAATCGATGGGGTTAAAAGGTTCAACCATATTAAGGATGCCATTAAAATTTCGATAAACCTCGCAGAGAGGAGGTGAACTTTTATATAGCCAATATTTGTTAGTTAGATTGTATGTATTTAATTCTGATATATTAGTAAGTAGTTCGGTTTTTAAAATGGCTTGTTTAAGTAAAAATGTAATGCTTAATGCACTCCTTCGTAAACAGAGGAGGTTCTGGAGCTTCAACTAAGAGAGCTTCTACTGGAGAGGATATCATAGCTCCCAAACAAACTCTAAGAGCTTTGCTTTATATACGAGCAAGTTTTGTTAAATAGGTTTTACAAGAAGAGCCATATAGAAAGCTTCCATCATCTAGTACTGACCTAATATATGATTTGTAAAAAACTAAAGACGTTTGTACGTCACATCCCAACCAAGTTTTTTAAACAGATCGTAGAAAATTAATGCCTTTGTTACATTTTATTCTGTTTATGTTTACTAAAAGTCAATTTTATGTCTTGCGAGTTTGGTTTTTGGACAGAATTAAAAAAAAAACGTATTTAAAGAATGCAATAAACAAATATAGGCAAATTTGTTACAAGTATTATAAGGAGGTCCTAATCTACATAAATGGTCTGCAAATGACTTTGCAACATTAACAAGCTGAAGGCTGGATAAAAAGGATAAAAAATAATAACAAAGCCATATAGTCGCAAGGCTAACTTTAATATAGCGACTAATTGAGTCAGTGCTTCTCCTATTATTAAAGTAAAAGTAAGTTAAATAATACATTCCCTTGCTTAATGGGAGAATCTTTAACTAAAAATGAGACAAAAATGTTAAATAAACTCTTGCGTTGTGACATGGCAGCATTAAATAAATAGAAAAAGGAAATATCGCTTTATTTGATAGTAAAAGGATCAGATGTGTTTCTCTTAAGTTAAATTTATCAAAAGAAAACTAGCTTAAATTAGAAAAATGTTTTCCCTAAACTATCACATCAATTTAATTTCAGCATGTTTTTATTGTGTTCATATAAAATGATTTGAAAGAAACTCAAAATATATAAAATACAATATATAATATATAATTTATCAAGGTTTTAAAAAGGGTGTTGTAAATAATTTTTATATAAATATAAAATAAATTATTTAAGTAAATTTCTTGCTGTTTTTTTCAAATATATAATTCGCAAAGTTTCTTTAAAAAACATTAGGAAAGCACACTTTTAAAATTCAGAAATTATATTATTAGCTCTGGTTTATATTTTGTAGGAGCTTTATTATCATTTTTTTGGAGTATGTATCTACATTCTTTATTTTAAATTTACAAAAAAAAAAACATTTTTGTTGCAAAGAATGAAATTATGTTATAGCGTGACTACATAAAAAAGTATTTTACCTCTCCATTCCCCATAAGGTTATCAGTATTTTATTCTCAATGTTTTATTAGTCTACTTTTTCCC
This sequence comes from Listronotus oregonensis, assembly GCA_019359885.1. Lineage (NCBI taxonomy): Eukaryota > Metazoa > Arthropoda > Insecta > Coleoptera > Curculionidae > Listronotus > Listronotus oregonensis. Next base: position 56,429 of record JAHBCN010002088.1, read on the forward strand.
TTTTGTTTCAGTAGATACTGAATTACATTTGTTACGTTCATTTATCAATTTGACGAATGTTTTTTGATTATTACCTTGTTTTTATCTTGGGAAAACAGTTTCCAGACTTTTATTCCCCAGGTAAGAGTTTGTTTTTTCTTAGCTAAATTCTTTTTCTTTACATTATAAAAATAGTATTTGTTTTCTTAACAGCGGCCCTTTAAATACGTAGCGTAGAAATGCTAACTTTAAGAAATTATCGAAGGTCAAGGAATCAAGTTTTTACTTGTTTGCTAAAATAAATATAATACTTTTGTAAAAACTCTGTATTTATATGTACAATAGAAAGCCTCGTATAACCAAATTAAGGAAAAAACTTACCTTAGCAGGATTTTTTGAAAATAATTAGGAACACGGTTTTAAAAACAAGCTAGCAAAATTGCCGTCGCTTAATTATGAGTATTATTAATGTATTAAAAACAGTGCAGGCAGCGCTTGCAATTGAAGCTTTAAGAATTTAGAATAGAAAATAGAAAATATTGTTTTAGTTTATATTTAGTAAAGAAAAAGAAATCCAATTATTAAAACCCTTAAAATAAAAATAATTTAGAAACTAGCATTCAATTCGGCCCTTTAAAAAATGTGGATTTAAGTTGTATGTCAAGAACCGTATTGTGACAGAAATTAGCATCACTTCAATCTTTTTTACAAAATATTTTTAGAATAAGCTGTTCTAAAATTTTACTTGATTGTTTCTTATAAGGATTTGATCATTAACCAATATTTTTTTATGTTCGAAAAGGTCCTTTAAAATTTTCATAAAGCCTAAGTACTTATAATCGTGGATGGGTATGATATTTCACAATATCTTTTTGCTAAACTTATGGTGTCATCATGAAATTACAGATAACTATTATCTCCATATTATTTCCAGCTAACGTAAAAGTAATGTTACCTACGGTTTAACGTCTATTGAACACAAAAAAGCATAACATGTTTTTCAGCGATCACTACACTTGACATTTCTCCAACTACCATTATATTTGAATAATTTGGTAAAAAGTTGTATTTTAACGCCTTAAAAAGGCATATATTGTGTACCGTACCGCAACAAAAACTAAGCAATATTGTTAAGTAGAAGCAAAATAGCATTTAGTCACAAAAATAAAGCATCAATCAAAAGAATAGCCATTTGTTTTCAATGTTTCTTTAATTTGTTTTTATAAATAGATTATGCTACAGCAAATGCAAATTAAATAAACCTGCTTAACATATCCAATTGTTAGCAAACCTAAATATTTGAAATCAATGTACTTTTATTTTTAAAAGATACTTTAATAAAGTTTAATAAAATTATACAAAAATCAAGATTTAGTCTAATGCATAATATGAAAAATACTGATAGCAAACTTTCTATATATTCATAATTTTTAATTTAAAGTGTGATGACTTTTTATTTCAGTTTATATTTTGTGAATTATACAGAGATATGCTATAAAAATATTTTTTTACTAACCACTGGTAAGATTTTACTTATTCTAGAGGTCGTAAGCATGGTTGAATAAAAAATAGCTTTTAAAGAAATGGTTAGGATTTTTTTTGGTATGAGAAAAAATTAAAAAACTGTTAAAAATTCTTATTTAAAATACTGAAAAAACAAAATTAATTAATTTATTGGGAGGACGTTCAACACCTACTTTTTATCATAAAAAATAGTTAAAAAGATTTGATTGGAACTGGCGACTGCCTTTGGTTTTTATATGGACTATTTTTAAAGACACGTGCCGAAAGAGGCGCGTTATAAAAAGCAGACGCGGCCTCCAGTTTGAATCAAACCTTTTTAGCTACTATGTAGGTTTTTTTCTTTTAAATAGCACCAAAATTTTATTCTTGGACTGATTTAACTATACCATTATATTGTTTTTTATTTCATTCCTAATCTTCTTTGCCTAATTTAATAGAAATTTAAATTTGTTATATTCTTATACCTGTTTAGCCACTAGAAATACAAGAAAAAGCGATTTCTAAATTTTGTTTAACTTTATAGCCTAATTTACCTTTACTTTACAAAAAAAGCAACTTATAAACAAAAATTAATTAGTATTTTTAAAACATAATTAGACCCAGTTGTGGAAGAATATAAGTTTAATTGATGGCTTTATATGCAATTGTATCACCTTACCTCATTCTGGAAATTCTTTTCGGCTCTTTTAAAGAGGCTAAGGTTAAGGATTTAATGTATGTGTTTATGCTTATTTAGATCACTTTTGAGAGTAGCGCCTGCGACAAGATTTTGGTGCTCTAATAAGATATTAATTAAGGTTCCTCTAGTAAAGATATCAACATTACCCTGCAATTATTTTTTAAAACAGCTTTAGAGACTGGCTGGAGAAGCTAAATATTTAGGTAACGGGTACTATCGTCAGCAAGACCATTGATGGTTATAAACACATGTCCTAAAGGTCTTAACTTTTAAAGTAAAGGAAGCTAAATTTTTAAGAAAAAAAAACCCTTTTTTATAATCTGTTTGGTAAAAGCCTGGATATTTTTGTAAAACCGTATTGCAACAAAACAGTCGAGCAGCGCAAAGCAAGCATTGTATTAGAACAGTTTGGAAATGGAGTAGTTTTTAGCCTAATCGAAATGCAACGAAACAGGCACACAGCTGGAAAAAAGTATAGTTCTGGAACAGCTCGAAGCAAGTATGTTTCCGGAATAGCTCGAAGCAAGTATGATTCCGAAGCAGCTCGGAGCAGGTATGGTTCCGGAACAGTCTGGAACCAAAGCAGTTTTTTCAAAACAGCTATATTTATAAATTGAAGCAGATTGTATTCGTTCTTTAAAAAACCCTGTTTCGTATATCCCTAGTTAGTACAGGACCAATATTTAATATTACTTTTTTACCATTTTGCGTTAAAAAGGTTTGTATAACCCTAGTGTCATGGGCAGGTTAGGTTTGAAGTGATTGGACTTTTTACGCCCTGCACCGCGACCGCTCGGTCTATTGTGGCTCACACCTTTTTATGTTTTTCCCAACAGTTAACTTCCAACGAATCCTATATCAGATTGGTAGAGAGTTCTTACATCTCCTTTTACTCGTGTCGCTGCCGGACGAGCACAATATGTGTTCTGGTGTCCCTGTCTCCTGGAAAGTATGACGAGCAGACGATTAGCTCCGTCATGCCCTCCTCTCCTGGTTTGGTGACGTGGGTAGCTACCAGGTCCTTGTTACAGGAACCAGATGTTCCTTCTGGGGATGTTTCTCCGGCCTTTCCCTATGAAAACGGTTCTATCCGTTTTGTGTTTAAAGCCAAGAAACCCTTTTTCCTACAAAGGTGGTTCTGTCCGTCTTCTGTTTGGATTCAGAGATCCCTTCCTAAGCACCTGTTTGTTCGTGATGGATAAGCCCCTCCCCGTGAAACAGGCGCCTGTGACTTTAGGGGCACCTTTCGAAACGGATTTACCCGTTTCGGTCGACGCACCTTTGTCTGCTTGTGACTTTGGGTGGCACCTCTCGAAACGGATTTATTCGTTTCGGTCCAGCGCACCTTTGTCACTTTTTTCCTATGAAAGCGGTTCTGTTTGCTTTCTGTTTGGAACCAGGGAATCAATAGTCCACCACGCAAAGGCCCGCATTACCGCAGTAAGGCTAGATACTCTGAGAGGTCGCCCTGTATCTCAGAGGCACCGTTTAAAACACCTGTTTAAGGCACAGGATGTCATTCGCTAATCAGCACGGTGTGCTAACACCTTGAGTTAAGCCTTGTGTTCGTCTTAGCTTCGGATCCCATTCCATACGGTGGCAACAAGAGTTGCCGATAACCAGCGACTCTAGCGCATGTTCCAAAAGATCCTACTGGGCCCAACCACGACAACAACGTGCGAACACAGCGGTTGGGCAGAACAACCGTCTTGTTGAAACCACAAACCACATCCCGCTTTATCCAATAAAGTCATTTGGTCAGATAAAATCCATTTTACCAATTCTAAAGTTTTTAATAAAATAAATCCCATTATTGGACTACTAAAAATCTTCAACTACGGGGCTTGAAGTGCGAAGCAGTGCGAGAAAGTTTTATTCTGTTGTGAGGGATGCTTGGTAACATAATCTAAAAATTCTAGCCAAGAAAATTTAAATAAAGACACTGCTTTCTTGAAAATTTTGACACAATTAAATTATTTATAATTCAGTATCTTCCATTACTTCTTAGGAAATCGCCTCATTGGTCCCTTTATTTATCATCAGACACTAATTGGTCCGAGATACCTTGCCATGTTGCAAAATGAAATAATTTCTTTCGTTCGGAGGGTTGTCCCAAATCATTAGTTTAATAGATTGTGATTTAACTGCATGGCACCAGGGATGTACAAACCCTTTAAACGCAAAATTTTGGTGAAAAGGTAATATGCAATAGTGATCCTATGCGTTAACCTGCTAAATTCCCGGATATCTCGACATTAGATTTTTATCTATAGGAACTTTTAAAAAATAAGATATATCTTCGAATTTGACTCTCCCGGAAATAGGAAAATTATTGAGCAGCAAACTTGAATTACTCTAAAAAATATCAATTATAATACTATTCAACAGCTGATCAGAACAGTTGAACAGAAATGCTTACAGTGCCGGTTATCATTTTTAATCTTAATATTATCTGGCATTAAAGTTATTGATTAGGTAGTTTCCATGATTTTTTGTTGATTTTTGTAAGGATTCTATTTATTTTTTCTTTAGATTACTGTTATTTACGGCTGGTTATTTAACCATTAAATACGCACTTAGTATTATTGCTATAGAGTAGTTCTTACTGATTTTCTGTAAACTTTAATGTTGAATTAAAAAATATTAAATACTAATTTCGTATTTTAATAATTCATTCAATTTTTTTATTTATCTTTAATACCCACTTTTTTATCCTAATAATAATTTAATCGTAATGTATGATATATAGTTAAAAATCTAAAAACATATTTTTTTAAAACTATTAAAATCAAATATAATGGCCATAAGAAAATGCGAAATTGATGATGGCTGTAGAAACGTCGTGTGTAAAACTAGACCAAACAGGCTCATTCTACTTAAAAGGTTGTTTTAAAAGATTAAAATTTTCAAAAATTACAAAATTACATTGGGTTTTTGAAAATAGCTTTTGTTAAAATATGTTAAACACCCATACAGATAAATTCGTGAGCAAACATAACTGTCCGAAACTCTCCCAATTTAAACGTTCTTGTATCTCTTACGATTTCCAAATTCATAATGCAGGCATAACCAATTTCAGGCTACAATAAATTAATGTTTTTAGGGACAATATATTTTTACTTTTTATTTATTTTATTATACCTGAAAACTTTTAATACAAATATCTCAAAAAATAAAGTAGTTAAAAAAATGGCACAAATGTTAGCAGTGGGAAATAAAACCACCATACTTCAGTCAAAGGGTGAATAACCCCCTAGGCGCCCCACATCCTAACTTTAAAATTTCAAATGCCATCACCTCCTCTGTGATACCTTAAATTAATGGGCTCATTAAGTATTACCCATCGGCACGAAAGTTTTTTTTCATTTAAGACAGGAGGTACAAAAACATAATATAAGTATAACAAACAGTATTTTCTTAATGCTGCTTTATTATATTAGATGCTCAAAATGCATTGTGTTTTAATCTTTTAAAACACTTCTTTAAAAATTGGATCTGATATGTGTAAAAGAAATTATAAATATGTTTTTAAAATATTTAAGATATTTTTCTCTGAATTGTAAAAAAGGGTAAATAAACTTTTTATCAGCATGTATTAAAGTATACAAAAATAACCATTTATATTAGGTTGTACTACAAAGCCTAAAATCGTCAAATTAAAATACTTTAACAGAATTGATTATTTAGATTTTTTTTTAATAAAACATGGTTAAGAGTATGACTGAAAGAATTCAGATAGTGTTTATTTATTATCCTGAAAATCGTTACATTGTTGCGCTACAGCTTTAAACCAAATAAATCCTGGAAGAAATGTAAGTCACACTTGTGTCGGACAACTGACTCTATAATTAAAAGAAACGGTATCAGTGACGAACGAGAAAAGGGTTCAATGAAGGTACTCGATGAACCGCCACAAGTTAAAGTTTTAGGACATTTTGGTATAAATTCTATAATGTCTCGTGCAGGAAATTCTCATAAACCTATTCATCAGGTACTTAAGCTAAATCATTTTAATTCGTACAAAATGCAAATTCTTCAGTAGTTATCAGACCTCCCTGATCGAAGAATTTAATTTTGAAAGAAAATGACAAAAATATTGCGTGATACTTCCCAGTTGTTAAAAAATATTTGTTTTAGCGAAGAATGCACATTTTGTTAATGGCTCAACAACAATGACAAACACAGTTGTAGATACTGAAGTGAAAAAATGCGCATTTGCTTAGGGAATGACACACACAGTACTCAGAAAAAATAAATGTTTGGGCGGGAATATTAGGTGATACTGTTGTCAGACCGTTATTAATTATTACTAATCATATTGGTGATATTTACTTGGAAATGTGGGACATCACTACCTAACCTCTCACTGTTTAGAAATTATAAAATCAATTAGATATTGATGGGAATAGAAACCTAAATGAAAATTTAGTAAATTTGCAACAAGATGGAGCACCACCCCACTCTGTTCTTCCTGTCAGGCAATTTCTAAATAACGCTTTCCAGGTCAGTGGATCGGACGGAGAGGACCAACAGAATGCTAGGCTAGATCATTTAAAAAGTGTTCTATTTAAAACACAACATGCTTTAATGGCGGATCTATTAAATAATACATAACTATTCCAAGAGAAATATTTCAGAATATTAGAATATAATTTAAAAATCTATTATACTTGCGTTTAGAATAAAATTAAATTTTAAGCATCTTATTAAATAAAATTGCGTTTTAATAAAATACAGTTTGTTTATTCGAATTATGTTTTTTATCCCCTATATTAAAAGAAAGAAAAAATCTACTACTCAATAAAACCTTTAATTTAAGGTATCACAAAAGGGGTAATGCCATTTTAAATTTTAATGTGGGTGGCTTACTCCTTGACTAAAGTATAGTGGTTCTTTTTTCCCCTACTTAGATATCATTTGTGCTAAATTATAATATTTTAGCTATTCTGTTTTTAAAGATATTCGTATTACAAGTTTTTAAATTGGCACCCTTTATATGCATAATGCATTATATAAAGTATTAAACGTATTGTATGTACTTTCATATTTTTATGACTTCTTATTTATTTGACATATTTTTAAAATAATTTACAAATATAATAAAAATTAACTCTTTAAAAAAACCAGGAATCATTAAACTGCAAATTTGGCCAAAGCGAAAATAACTTTCCAAAGTTATTCAATTTACAATTAAATATAGCTTAAAGCCTTATATTTTAGTCTTTTAGTTTTAAGATATTAAACCAGTTATAATTGCCTTAGCTTAAACAAAGCGGCACTTAATACTAAAATGAAAAACCACTCTAATAAGGCATTTCAGATGCTTTTAAGCCTTTAGCTTTAGATACGAAAAATAAAAGGTACATAGATAATTGAATTTTCTTTAAAATTTAAATTAAGCCAGAAATATAAAGTTGAAAACTGCGTCTACAAGATGCCTGTTTTTTTTATAGCTGCTAACCACTGTTACTTTTTAATTTGTAGATATCTTCTTATCTATCTTAGACTGTTTAGGGTTAAACCTACTTTTAAACATGGTTTATAATTTTAAAAAATAAAAATCCATAACTCGACTATTTTCTAGTTTTTGGGCCCATAAGCGTAAATCCCGACCAGAAGATTTAAAGGATCTGAGTAAATAATATAATTGTAAAACTTATACCAATAACCATTTCTTTGCATAGGAAATTGGCAGCAAGGCATAGCAACCAAATTCCATACAATGCTGGTATAAACTGGTTTAATGAAAGTAAATAATTTATTATTTAAAAATGATTTTTTATATTTTAATAACCAAGAAGGCGCGTGTTCTTACCAAGGAAATACAGGGAAAACAAGCAAAGCCTTAATATAATAATTTTGGTATTGGTAATTTTTAGTAAGGAGGAACTTTCAAAGTTTATGGCTGCAAGTTCTAGGTGCGTGGATGTCAAGACATGCTTATTATAAAATATTTTTAGACAACTGGTAGTAAGTCAAAAATTGCTCGTTTTTAGTTAATAGTTCATTAATTGCTTAAAAAAATAAATAAATTCATGTTGCTTCTTCTTGCGGTCTCTGGTGATAACTTAGGAAGAAAAAATTGCAATTAATATCAAACGTTATTGGTCAAGCGTGCTAAAAAATACATTTCAACACTGCTTTAAAGATTGGGGTACTTAAAAATTAATTTGTTTAATTTTTTTAAAAGCGTACCATCTACCAAGATGAAAGCTAAATATTTTTTCTTAGTGACTTATAATTTTGTTGTTGTTTATCAGTGTTTTAATAAATCCTTGAATAACTTGTAAACAATTTAGCTGTTTTCCTTTACGTGTGTTTATTATAGTAGCGTCAATGAATATATAAAACTGCCAAAATTTGGAAGTCCTCAAGAACAGCTTCGAAGTTCATATTTTTTCTTAATAATTTTATTTTTTATATTATTTAAAATCAGAAACGTTTTGAAGATAGCCAACAAATATTTATATTGTTTAAACAATATTTATAATATTTAAATGGAACATTTTTTTAAATAGCCGTAACTTTTTAAATATTAATTTTCCTTACTTATGCACAACACCTTTTTTATAGATAATTAAATTTTCTACAAAATTGGTTTTATAATAATTTCTCGTATTTTTCATAGTTTCGAAAATACAGTAAACTTCAATTTCTAAGAGTCGAAATTTTACTCAATTTTTGACTGTTATAGTTGCTAATAAGATATATTTTTTTATATAATAGTAATATAAAATGAATATAAATAACAAAATTAAAATTTTATATGCTTCTTTAGGATTTAAACAACTCTGAAAAACATATTTTTTATTAGATATTTAAGAAAATATGATAAAATTTAAATAAATAAAATTAATGAAGAGTTATATATCAGTATTTTTAAAATACTTTACTTACATATACAAAAAATATGAAATTTAATTTTTATTTATATTTTTCGTATAGGAGATTTCACTTTCTTTAAGTGGTGGGTGGTTATCGCATTTACTTCCATTGCAACAATGAAGGCCACTTTTTCTGCAGCCATATGCTGAACGGCATCCTGTTTTTCAGGAGTAAAATATGATTTTAAAGACGCATTTTACTGCCTTTAAATAATCGTCTTTTTGTTAACCTTATTTTTTAGGAGAGATAAGATAATTAATTTTTCATTGCTGAACTTGTAAATAGACTCTTTTGATAAGTTGTTCTGCTGCATCCTCTGAAGGAGGTATTAAATGAAGTTGTACACTTTTATCTTATAAAGCTAATGCTATGCAAGTTATTGGCAGTTTTAGCACCGTACATTGTGAGTGTACAACTTACACCTTTTTTTTTTTTTTTTTTTTTTTTTTTTTTTTTTTTTTTTTTTTTTTTTTTTTTTTTTTTTTTTTTTTTTTTTTTTTTTTTTTTTTTTTTTTTTTTTTTTTTTTTTTTTTTTTTTTTTTTTTTTTTTTTTTTTTTTTTTTTTTTTTTTTTTTTTTTTTTTTTTTTTAAAAAAAAAAAAAAAAATATTAAAACAATTGGAGCTGTTTTAGACTTTCCTAAAGTTCATTGACGTATATTATTTTAATTTAATAACTCTTTATAGCAGGGGTATTTATTGTAAATCAATTAAAAATTATATCAATATAAATGTTGTTTAAAAAAAACGACAAGCATAAGTTTAAAATCAATTCTTACAGATTGCGGTCTGTCGAAATCTTATTACCATTTTTTTATAATACTGAACCCCACATTGAAAGTGGATTGTTAAATAATTAAAAAGTTAATTTTTTTTATTAATAAAGAAATTTTACTTATATTTCAGTTTTTAGATTAGAAACGTGTTAAACAGCGCCGGACACCAAACCACCATTTTTGCTATTTTGAAATCTTCAACTTAATTTTTATTGTAAGGTTGAGTTTTAAATTTTTAAAATAATTTATAAATAATTGGGCCAAAAAAATGGCAAGAAAGAAAAAAATTTTGAAAATTATGAAGGTCTATCACCGTAAACTGGGCAAAAGCAAGGTGAATATGAAAGTGGTGTAGGAAAATCAATTGAACACGAAACTTTGTGGCTGCAAGTTATTGGATAGACTACTTTGAACAATTTATCACCTATATACCACAATTTATTTTCATTATAAAAGTTTATTTGCATAATTAATTATTAAAAATAATCAGTTTTCTTATAGTTTAAGGCAAGGGTATTAGTAGCTGTAAACTTATATCTATATGGTTGTAAAGAAAAATGAGCAGACAGCACTGAAAACGTTTAAAAACATATGTGTCTGCAAAACAGTTGGGGTTCAGGCATGGATACGCATTCTACTTACCATCTCTCAAATTCAAGGAAAAAAGGTAACTAAAAATTATGAAATATTATTTTTTATGTATACAGTAAATAATATTTAATCATTTTAAGTAAATATTTTTCCATTTTTTATTTTGGATATATCTAGATTATTTTTTAAATTACCTTAATTAATAAATAATTTTAATTGTTTTTTTAATTGGCTCTAATTTATTTCTTTTAAATATGTTCTACAGTTTTATTATTTTTTAAGTTTTTGTCATAAATATAAAAAAGGCTATCAGAATTACCTAAATTTAAAAACCAAAATTTTCCCAAAAAAAAATAGTTTTAATTTTATTTTTTAATTTAAGTTTATCTTGACAACAGTGGCCGACTTGCCACCCAAACCTAGATAGGTTTTTTAAGTTTTTTAATTTTTTGGGCAATTTGCAAATTAATAGTGGTTAATAGAACTGATCAGGATCAGTTTGCTATACCCAAGGACCTGAACCGAAGTGGTCCCATTCTTTAAAAACTTTTTAGTCGAGTAACTCAACGAGAACTTATCTTTTATCATTTTAATAAATTTAGTTTTGTTAGTGTTCATGAGCTCAATTGTTAAATATATATTTTTAAACTTTCGTGGTCTTGCTAACTATAGGTTAAATTAGAAGAATAGCATTTATATTTTACCAAGCTTAATTAAAAAAAGTATGTTTAGTTATATTTTTAAGGTAATTAAAAACAATATTTTTATTTTTTTTAACTTATGGGTTTTTTAAGAATAATATAGTTAGCAGCATCTAGTGCTAGTTTTCTGAAACATTTATATGTAACCTTTGTTTTTGCTTTCCTTGAATACGCCATAATTTTAGGTCTTTTTTAGGCTCATTTATATACCCAGTTTTTATTTTGATAGCCTCATTGGTTAAATATTTATTTTTAAATTGGGTGGTTACGCTACATTAAGGTAAAGCCGATAGAACCACATAGAAAGTTCATAAAAACCAAACATTTAAAAAAAAATTACGAGCCATATTTTTAAGCACTTAAGCATGCGTAATAATTATACCACAGCTCACTTTTTAAAAATATTTACCCTGGATTTGTTATGCTTTTATAAACCATCATTATGGGCTGCTTAGTATATCCAGTTTTATCGACCACCTAATATAGTAAATAAACATTTTCTTACCTATTTTGTTTCTGTCCCTTTAAGTTAGGCTAACAGAAATGCATTGATAGTAACTATGTTAATATTAAAATAATGGAAAAATATATTTTATATTTTTATGTTTTTATAAGCTATTTAACTACCAAATTTTTTTTAAATAAAATCATGGTTTGCAACAACACACACACACACACACACATTTTTTTGTTAAATATACCTCTCTTCTTTTGAGTGTCCAATACGCCACAATTTTAGGCTTTTTAGTAACCTTAGGAAGATCACTTAAACGGTATTGGACTAATTACAAAATAGGTTAAGGATAGGTGTTCGAAAAAAACTCAGAATAACCTAAAGATTCTACTAGAAACTCACTTGCCAGGATCTATCGTTACTGAACATGGGGCGTCTCACGATATTTTAATATGAAGCGTACGCCGCTCCACAAGGGATGGAAAAATCTCAACGGGCAAAATAATATGGGCGGTTAATAGCTTTCTATTCCCAGGTGTGGACGTAATATTTCTAGCTCTTTTAGATCAAGGCCTAAAAAAACTACCGCCGTACCTCAAGCCGTTATTTAGAGCCACTTACACCCATATACTCAAAAGCTAAAGGAAGGTTAAGGTGGCATGAATCCCAAAGACTGGACGGCGTCCCCCAGAGAAACAAAAGTCTTATTGCGCCATTAGCCTACAGAAAATTATTGATCAGTACATTACAAGTAAGTTTATTTTTAAAAAATCTCTACATTCAAAACAATTTGTATACCACCCTGCAAAATCTGCGATCAACATATTCGTCACGAGAGCCTCTACAGCGATATTAAAAAAAAACATGCGTGGCCAAAGAGGTGGCTTTGTGTGCATTTTTAGATATCGAGAGAGCTTTTAATAACACCTGCTATAAATCCATACAAAAGCTGCAAAACACAAACATGACAATAAAATAGATCAAGTCCATGCTCAAAATCCGCCTTATAAGTTCATCAATAGCGGATGAGACCGAGACGGTCACAGCTATAAAGAAATGCCCATAGGGTGGAGTCTTGTCTCCTGCGTTCTATTTAATGGTAGTTGACAATCTCCTTGTAATGCTGATAAGCAAAGGCTTTAATGAACAAAGCTGCGCCAATGACCTTGTTATTACCATCATGGGCAAGCATCACTGCATTGTTTCTGTATACATGCAAACAGCCCTAAACATCGTCAAAAACTGGGTGCACCGAGGAGGGAATAAAAGACAATCCGAGCAAAATCGTCATAGTTTCATTTACCAAATAAAGAAAGCTAAATTTAAGAGCTCCTACGCTAAAGCGTAAGACAAAAGCCCTCAAACGAAGTCAACTATTGAAGAGTTGTCCTTGACCAGAGGCTTAACTAGAGGTCACAAACTTCTGTCGTAAAACCGATAATCAGCTATGCCACTCTGGTGTGGTGACAAAAAACCAGAGGAAGAAACGGCACAAGAAAAGATAAATAAACTAAAAGGCTTGCCTATCTAGGAATTACAATGGCGATGAGAACTACTTCAACTGCCGCCCTGGACGGAATGCTGGACCCACTTCCGCTCTAGTTGAGCGTTAAAAGCGAAGCCCTACTTAGTGCCTTAAAAGTAATACAGACCTGTAAATTAAAGTCAGAAAATCTGACTGGTCACCTCAGAATATTGTAAATTATTCAAACTGAAGCTCTGGCTTAACCCACAGACACAATTCCAGTGGTGCGCAATTTTCGAAGCACTTTTGAAGTGGCTAAACTATAAAAGACACAACTGGAACGTGACTCACTGATATAAGAAGAGATAAAAGGAGAAGCTGGGGCAGGAGTGCGGCTCCAGGCTAAACACAGGTGACGAGATTATTCTCACAATCCTAAGTAAGCTATTAGAGCTCCAAAACATTAAACTTAGGATAGTCATTAACTTCCTGACAGAGCAGGGCCCTTTAAGGTATCACCTTAAAGGGCCGTGTGGCACGTTAAAAAGACTGACAATGATCGCTGTATGTTTTGTGACAGACCGAGCAAAAAAGCTAAACATATACTATGCGAATGCATTAAACTAAGACACCAAAGGCTAAATATCTATAAGAAGCATTTTTGACGAGCGTTTAAATAAAACTTGCTCTTTAAAATATTTTTATTTTCGCGAAAGCTTGGAAATTAGGGGAACTGTGTTGAGCAGAGCGACCCTATACATACAATACAATACAATACAATTCCCAGTTTTATTATGGTTAATAATTTAGTTATTCAAGTATTTTTTGGCTATTTGGTATTTTTGCTAAATAGCCTAAAAAACGCACAAAATATTTTTTTTAGAAACTGGGGTTTGCCAAACTTTTTTTACAATAATAAAAGCTAATAAGAATTTTAAATATTCTGGTACACAGCTTCAATGGAGCATAAAATTATGCACGCAAATTGTTTTAACATGTTGTGTTTTTGAAAAACATGATTTTTTCTTCACATTAAACAAGAACAACCACAAAGTTAAATAAATTATTTAAAAATCAACAAACATATTCCCTTCAAAAATCAGGGCTTGGTATTGCTAACTAAAATTTATTTTAAAAACAAAAAGCATTTATAATACACTATATCCTATTTAAATAATAATTAATAAGTGCAGCATAAATATAACATGCACACAAAATGTTTTGCTATTGCCAGATTTAAATGTTGTTGGCTAGTATTTCACTAATAATATCTCAAACACTATTAGGTTTAGATATGATATGATTAACAAAAAAGATTGAAAAATATGTGTTAAAATTAAATTTAAGGCTTAAGGTGCTGTTTTCTATTTAAATCATTAAACTTGATTATTTCCGAAACTCAATTTCATTAAACCAATTTAAAAAGTTGCATTTTTTTATTTCAACATTATTTGTTTTTTAGCAGAACGATAAAAATAGAGGTTTTTATGAGATTTTAAATGCCATTTTCTCAAAAACTAGTCAAGTTAGCAACAGCGTGTGGCATATGTATCTTCTTAGAATTTTTGGTAGAATCGATTTTTTGAAAAATTTTCATTTAAAATAGCGAATTTGGTAGCACTTTCGATTAAACCGGAAGTGCCACACTTATGTTTAAACATCAAAGATCTGCACCCGTATGACTAGATATACGTCCCACTAAAACTTCAAATTTCTAAAGAAAATGACAGGCTTGGTCCAGGTCCCGGGGTATAGACGGTTGTGAATTTGTAGATCGTCTGCAAAAAAGACGTCATAAACACTATAATAGCTTTTGGAATTTCCAAGTTTTTATAGGAAAATTTCTTAAAATTTTGTTTAAATTTTTATTCTATGTTTCTTTTAATTTTATTTTAATAAGGATGGCTGACTTGCCACCAAAACGTAGATAAGTGTTCTTGATTTTTTTGGTTTTTCTTTTCGTGGCCGACAATCTGCAAATTCATAGAGCTTAATAGGGCTGAGCAAGCTGAACTCGCTATACCCCGGGACTTGAACCGAAGGGGTCCCATTTTCTAGAAAATTTTAAGGCAAGTTATCCTAACGAAAACATACTAAAACAGAAATATTTTACCTCTCCCGCAACCCTAATTATTTTACCTCTTAAGTTATTGGGTCCTGGGTCATCCAGTTTCTCCTTTTGGTGAAGGCGATAGTCCCTATTTTCTCGTCCATCTGATAACTACGTTTAGGGTTTGTTGCATTTAATTCCTAAGAGTGTTAAATTTTCCTTTTGCCATCATAACGAGATCGTCTGCGTATCTCAATGTTTGGTGTCCTTTCAGTTGTAGGACATTTAGTAGGTCGTCCATGATAAGGTTCCATAGCAGTGGGGACGGATCCCCAACCCCGCGGTCATTCTCGGTCAACCCGAGCTACAAGAGTTTCTTCAAAAATTGAAATATATACTGATCTACTGTTAAGCATGCCGTCTATCCACCTGCAGGTTGTTGAGTTAATTCCCCTGCGCCTCGACGCGTTTGACAATGAGATAGATGTAAGGGATGTGTAGTTGCTCCTTTTATATTCAGGAAGGCACATATTAGTAGCTCCTTGTATTAAAGATTATATTCGGCCTTCTCTATAGGCTGTCTTTGTGTTATGTTGTTTTTGTGGACTCACCTGCTGTGTATGCATATTGGATCTCGGTAGAGGTCTGTTGGTAAGAGCGTTCTTCCTGATGTGACTGTCCAGCAACTTCTCTAGGGTCTTTGGCACGAACTTATTGGTCTCAAAGGTTTTGCCCCATCCTGTTCGATTTTTCCAGGTTTGGGGATGAATGCTACTCTGATAAGCCTCCAGGTTGTTGGTATATGGCCCAGAGCTAAGCTGCCTCTTAAAGTAGACACAGTCTATGGAGTAAAAGCTCTGGTTCTTTCTGGAGTACTACTGGGTAAATGCCATTCGTCCTAGCGATTTATACGGCTCAAATAAGGTTATCACCCATTTAATTTTGTCTACTTTATCACTAATTTTGCTACCTGCCAATCCTCTCTAAAGCGATATCCTGGGTTTCCCAGGTCTGGGCTTTTGCAGTCTTCCAGTGACATGTTGGTTATTTTGCATCCCGGAAAGTGTACCCTGAGTAGTTCTCTCATGGTCTTATTTGCCAATATTGTGTGATCCCCTGTGGGTTTTTTTAAAGTAAATATTTGTTGTTAAGGTTCTTTTGAGAGAATCTTATTGAGTCTGACTGCTTCTTAGGTTCCTTCGATTTCCTCACAGTGCCTCCCCCATAAACCTTTCTAAGCTGTCCTCCATGCTTTGTTAAATTTTGATAAGAGCCTTTTTTATGTTTCTCTATGGGGATACTTTTCGTGCGGACTTTTTATCCATGGGTTCAAATGGGATATCAGCAAATTCCTTAGGTGCCTGGTAAATGTATTACATCCAAAGGACAATATTTTTAGCATCCTTTTAATATTTTTTTGTTTGAATTGATTAATTGTATGTTTATAGTACATTTATTTTTGTTTATTAATAAGTAATATTTTATTTTAAACGCCAAGGAATCTTTATTTGTTAATTACTTTCCAACGTATTAGTTAGTTTTTAAGTGATACCTAACTGAGGAAAACATATCCGAAAATTTTTGTATATCTTACTTTATGGTTTATGTTTCTACATATTTTTGTTAAGGTACGTAATGTAAAAAATTGGTATTTACAAAGGGAAAATAAATAGAAGTACAAGGAAAACTCAAAAGGCAAATTTTTTACAACAAAAAATCGAAATGATTAAAATAAAATAACCAGAGGTAAACCACATATTTTTTCAAAAAAGTCCTACGGTAGTATCTGTACTAACGCTTATGAGTAAACTACAAAGTCATTTTTTTTACTATTACTAGGGCAGTATCAAATTAAGCTCTGGCTAAAATTTTGTTACATTATCTTTTAGCGTTTAAAAGTTATTACAAACACAAAAACTTTTTAATATTTTCTTTGAGAAATTTACACAATTTAGCGGTTTTAAGTTGCAAAGAATATTAGGAAAAAAACTGTGTATGTTGGTTGTAACAATAAACAAGAAATTGAGCTTGTATTGTTTTTTTGTTTTTTGTCCACATTTTTTTAACTTTATGAGGTTATTTTTTAAGGACCTTATAAAGTTTTCCTATTTTATAGTTTTTGTGTTTTTTTTATTGCAAGTAAATGATAATTATTTTTTTAAACTAATGACTATGTATATTTTAAACACATTTTTAAACGGTAATTGTAAAGCCCAGTTCTAATAAAGTTTTTTTTTTAATTTTTAGTTTACAAAACCAATCTAACAGATTAGGATCATAGGTAAGTTTTTAATTATTTTGTAATCTTTATTTTTTAGAAAAGCACTTATTTTAAAATTTATAATTTTTGCTAAATACTATGGTTCTGTTCCTAAAAATGTATAAGAAACTTAATGGAGTCTTTTTTATTGTTTTTTATTAAAGGTTTATAATAAACTTAAAACCGCAAAAATCGTATTTTTAAAAGTTGTGCAAAAGTATTGTAAAAGTAAAACAATTAAAATAAACAGTTTTTTTAGAATTACACTTTAATTATTGACCGCAAACTTTTAGTACTGCCATACAAGGCATTTTTTACTACATTTTTAAATTGAATATTAGACAATTTATAGAATTAAAATAAAATACATTTTACGTTAATCATATGTATAAACATACGTAAAAGTACGTATAAAAAATTAGAAAATCAAACTGTAAAATTATAAACCGTCGGAAACTGCTGCTAAAATTGTAGTAGGTAAAAAAAGTTATAACCCAGTAACTGAAGACCTGAAAGTACCCAAAGCTGTAAATAAATCTGTACAGTTTTCATTTATGGCGCGATTCTTAGGTCTTCGTGAATGCTTTCGAGCAAGAAAAAGTTTATCACCATTCCGACGTAGGAAATCGCTGCAAATGGCCCCCCAAAGTCTCAAAAATGAGTTTTTCGCGAATATCTGCCAAAATATGAGAACTAGAGAATTTTTTTTAGACAAAAAATGAAGATCACCTCGAAATTTACAAAAATGGTAATTACCATTTTTTTCGCAACACAAATATTTTTCGCAAAAACGGCCGTCGCAAAATCCAAAACATTCCACACTGGATAGATGTGGTTAGTTGTGAGTTCACGGTACACTGGTGAGATAAATTTTCCTGACTTTTGAAAAATTATTTGACTTTATTAAAAAGTAAAAAGTACATTTAGAAACTAAACACTCTAAGCTTTCATATGATGTACATTGAAAATCATTTCAATAGATGATGAGTTTTTGATTCGCGTTTATTCTACAGATTTTTTAGAACTCCGGAAACGGCTAAAAAATACAGATGGGCAAAACAATTTCTTATCAAAACGCAAGAAAGACGGTAAAGAAAATTTTCTGGGATCAGTGAACACTAGCTAAGGTCTCAACAAACCATTTTTTTAAAAAATATCAAAAAATTAATGAGATACTCTTAAAATATTGTTAAAAAAAAATTAGACCGCTTGTTTTAATATTCTAGAAAAATCCGATAGGACCCAAACTCATATGCAATGATAGGTACGGGTTTTCCCATTTCGATGAACTTTGAATGATTAAAAAATGTACATTATTGCCTGAGTAATGGAACAATCGTCCGCCCGCTTATAAGTGAATCCATGAAGATAGCGGCATTCTAGCGGTAGAGCGGCAGCTTAAATGAGGGGACTTTTGGGTGCCATTATCTCGAAAACTATCGATTTTTTGGAAAAAAATATAGGAACCGTTTTTGCAGATTACAAGGCAATCTTTATTTTTGGTCAAAAGAAAAATACTCCAATTTTTGTGTCTTGGGGAAAAAATTTTCCCCCCCTTTCCACCTGTTAATGTTGAAAAATTTTTTCGCTCGAAGTATGAAGACCTAAGAATTCCCTACAAGGAAAAACTGTACAGGGTGTCCCAAACTGGACGCGTTCTTGGGGGAACAACCCTTATTTGAAAGGATAGAAAAAATTAACCAAGGTCCCCGGGCTCAAATTTAAAAAAAAAAACTACTGGAGCTAACAAAACTTTGCTATCTCTTATCGTTTGGCCAATAGAGGGCGTTTCTCGAATTTCGTCTTTTTTTAAATGCCCCATAACTTTCTTATTAATAAAGATAATTAATTTTGAAAAAAAAAATTTCTTAGGGCATTTTTTTTTGGAGAATTCATTGCGATAGGCAGATTTTTTACAGGGCGTTTAGATTTTCGTGCACCACCCCAAAATCAATTTTTTTTATGGACCACCCTTTTATTATAAGTTTTTTTTTAAAAGCTGGTAAAATTTCCTAAATTTTGATGTATCACTTGTTATGTTTATCTTAAAAACCTTAGCAGTATTAAGTTTTAGAAATTAAAATAATGTGCCTACAGAAATCAACATTGCCATGACTAATAAAATGACATAGGATGCTAACTTTAATGTTAAAAAAGCCACATTTTAAAAGTTGCTACGTAAAAAAGTAGTAGGCCGTGCATATGTTTTTTTTTTTTTTAATTTTTTAACACCCCCTGAATATTTGGGGGTTGACAGTGGTACTTGATATTAAATTTTTTTTTCGCGAACTAACCGAATTCTAAAAAAAAAGTCCTTAAGGGGTTTTTATCAAAATTAATTATCTTTATTAATAAGAAAGTTATGGGGCTTTAAAAAAAAATCGACGAAATTCAAAAAAACACCCTCTGGGTAAGGCCAAACTTTAGGAGATAGCAAAGTTTTGTTAGCGCAGTAGTTTTCTCATTAAATTTAGCTCAAGAAACTAGTCAATTTTTTTCTATTCCTTCAAATTTAAGGGTTTTGTTCCCATAAGACGCGTCCAGTTGGGACACCACTTACAGATTTATTTACAGCTTTGTCCCTTCATTTACTGAACTATTATAATAAAAGTAAATTATTACCAACAAAAAAATCACCTTCTCAAAGCAAAAATTATATATTTGTTTACAGGGACAATATAATTTACAGCTTTGTGAAAATTAATTGGAAGAAACGGTAATAAATTTTACAAGGCAGGAAAAATAGCTAGTTTCATGCATTTTAAAACAGCAAAACGTGCAATATCTCAAGTGGCTTATTTATTTGTAGTGTTAGAAAGTAAATATCACATTTTTTTCTCTACAGTGTAAACCAAAAAGTTATTTAAAGTGTATGTTTCTATTGGAAAAATAATTTATGGTATATTATTTTAGAGTACATATTTAAACTAAAAAGATAAAAAGGGAAATATTTTACTTTTTACAGTACGTTGTATACAGGGTGATTGGTAAGTAGAGGCGAAAATAAAGACAGGAATTAATTTTTTAATTTTAAATCGAAAACCAAGAATACTTTTTTTGCAAATTTTCCTTCGTTTCCAAGATCTTTTACCATAAAGTTTTGCCAAAGAAAAAAATTAAATCACATTGTGGGTGTCGCTAATCTTAGTTGGCACTTTTAAACTATTACGTCATATGAAATCAAGTTTGACCATAGTCAATTTGTTATTGGAAAAATCACAATACACATAAACAATATCACCGTATTCTTCGTTAGTGAACTCCATTTTCCTGAGATTTTTTCAATACTAGATTGGCAAGTGTCTAACTTTTGACAAAAGTCAAACTTGATTTAATATGATGTAATAGTTTAAAAGCGCCAACTTGGATTAGCGACACCCACAATGTGATTTAAAATTTTAACTTTGACAAAACTTTATAGTGAAATATATTAAAAACGAAGGAAAATTTGCAAAAAAAGTATTCTTGGTTTTCGATTCAGAATTAAAAAATTAATACGGGTTTTCATTTTTCGCCTTTACTTACCAATAACTCTGTATATTTTCTTTGTCTGATACGTGGAATATTTATGAATTATTTATTTTTGTCTTAAAAATTTTAATAAAAAAAATAATTATATAAATAGATATATTAACAATTTTATTATTTTAAAAGAAAAACATCTTTAGCACTGTATAAATTGTATTATTAAAAAAAAAGAATGTACAGCGGACATATCGGCACTCGGAAAGAAAAGTAATATAAGTCCAAAAACCCACCTTTAGTGTTATATTGGATTAAAATTGGATAAAATATGAAGGAAAACGACATAACTCTAAAAGTAACCCTATTTGTGTAAAGTTATTTTTAGGAGAAGTGACATAAACGAAAATGATACAAAAATACTTGTTATATTAGCTTAAAATTAAAATAATTTATACATCATAATATGCTATCAATAGGATCCTTATGTGGTGTAAAAACCTAATGATGAATATTTAATTACTGCATATGTAGCAACACCTTGAAAATCTCAATTTTTTTTTTTAGCTTTTTTTCCCAAAAAATTTTTTTTGGCCCAAAGTCGGGGGTTTTAAATTTTAAGGGGAAATGACCACTTTGCCTTAAAACTAAAAAAAAATAGGCCCAAAATATTTTACTTTTAACCTTCCCCATAAACAAATTAGTGTTTCCCCAGACATTGGCAAAAAATATAAAATATACGACGCGATTTTATAATATACTGGGTGGCCCATCACTTCTCCTGGTTTTTTTCCCCGGGAAAAAAAACGAGGGGGGGAAAATTTTTTTGCGGTCTTTTAAAAAAAAAGCATTTTTTAAAATTTTTGAAATATACAGCGTGACCGAAAAAACGTACATATCAAAGTTATACTTTTTTTAAGGAAAACCCCCCATTTTTTTTTTTAATTTTAAGATACCAAAAACCA
The DNA here is from genome assembly GCA_019359885.1 of Listronotus oregonensis. Lineage (NCBI taxonomy): Eukaryota > Metazoa > Arthropoda > Insecta > Coleoptera > Curculionidae > Listronotus > Listronotus oregonensis. The sequence continues at coordinate 78,218 of JAHBCN010002088.1, forward strand.
AATAAGGGTGACTTACTTTATATTTCCTATTCCTAAAACTAACTGTTTCTAGAAACTTCAGAAATTTAGAAATACAACCATAATTTAAAAATTGATTCCCCCGAACATGTAACGAGCTGCTCCTAATTAAATTTACCGTTAAAACCAAAATTTAAAAGTTAACCCACATAAAAATGTTACCTCAATATTATACAGAGTGGTGAAAAAAGTTTCGTCAAAATTTGGACACAAAATTTTATTAAATAATTCCCCTAAAGTTAAAGGGAAACCCCCCCCGTATTTAGGGCCCCCATTTTGACGCAGAACTAGTTCCCCCTCTAAAACATATTAGGGTTCTCTATACCCATCTCTTCTTTTTTTATAAAAAATGTTTTTTATTTTTACTTACAAGTAATTCCCTTGTTTAAAAAAATGGGACACACTGTATTGTAATTAAAAAACCTTTTTTAAACCCCACTACTTTTGGGGAAAGTCCCAAATTTTTTTTTTTTAAAAAAGAAGTATTTAAAACAAAATGCAGGCAGCATTTAAAAATATAATTTATTGCTATTTCTAAAATATTAAAGCATTCTTGACAATGAGGAACAAAATATTGTTAAAAACCCCGCCCCAATTGTTGAGGCAAAATATGGAAATTTCCCCCTTTTTCTTAGCAAATGTATTAGACTTTTTTTAAAAATAAACCCCAAAAAAAATATTATTAGGGGGTTTAATAAAAAAATTTAAAAATGACTGTCCCCCAAATTACTATTCAATAATAGTGGCTTTCCCCGGGTGACATTAATTATTATTTGAAAACAAAAATTATTTAACAGTGACAGTACTTGTTATTCAAACCATTATCATTGATTGAACTATTATCTTTTTTTAAAAAATTTTAACATTTTAATTAGTTAAAATGAAAATTTGGGGTGAACGAATTGATATGATTTTGGAAATCGGTGAGTGTCAAGAAAACTTTTATTAGCGTCAAAAATACCCAAAGGTATCCCAGGCGCCATCCTAATAGGCGATCATTGGAAAAGTTTTTGCAGTTTTTTCGAAGAACAGGTAGTTTGTCTTATAAAAGCCAGAACAAAAAACCGGTTCCGAAATAACCCAAAATGAATTTTATTGATAAAATCTCTAGTTGAAGACCCTCACTCAAATTAAAAAATACATCAAAACCTGGGGAAAAATTCCTTTGCATTTTCCTCATATTTTTTTTGAAGATGATTATGATTGACGACTGAATACCGCCAAATATGTTATCAAGAGTTCAGCACTCATTTTAAGAAGGAGTTTGCTTATGCATCGATTATAATGTACAGCACTTTGAGCATTATTTAAAATAATAATTCTTTTGCTATTTAAGCTTTCTAATTTTTTAATAAAATGAGTTCTAAAATGTTTTTTAGCTTTTCATTACAATACAGTGTGTGTTAAAAATAAGGAAATTACTCATAATTAATATAAAAACGCCTAAAAAGCAAAAGGGATATGTATAGGGAACCCTAAAATAGTTTTAAAGGGAATCTAATTCTGCGTCAAAATAGGCCACTAAATACAGGGTGTCTCGTTTAACTTTAAGAAGGTATTTAATAAAATGTCTGTCCAAACTTTGAGAACATTTTATTACCACTCTGTATAACATTAAAGAAAACCTTTTATGTGGTAGTTAGCTTTAGTCTTTAAGCTAACAGAAATTTAATTCGAGCAGCCCCGTCCTTCACAGGTTGTAACCAATTTTTAAATTATTGTCTGTATTTTTAAATTTTTAAATTTCTCAAAAACAGTTAGTTTTAGGTAAGGGGAAAAAATAACAGTAAGTCACCTTTATTTGGTCTATAAATATTTAAAAAATAAAAAAATATAAGGTTTTTAAGAAAAAATATAACTTTGATATGTACCTTTTTTTGGGTCACCCTGTATATTTAAAAATAATTTTGAAATATACTCCTTATGGACCCACATATAACTGTGCTAAAAGTTTTTTCCCTGCTCTGTTCATTTCTCGTAGAAAAACCGAGGCGAATGTGGTGGGCCACCCTGTATTGTAATATTAGTTTTCAAATTTATTTATGTCATGCTATCGTGCTTAGTTAAAAATATTTTTAATGGGTACCTGCTGATAAACACAAGTATATACTATTTGTTTCGAAAAATGATGTTTCATATCGATATTTTTTCCACCTTAAATCGTGACACTATATTCTTAAAATGTTTGGTCGTAACAGAGTACACAAATGCAGAATTTAAATTGTCAGTAAATATAGGTAAATCTTAGAAAGATATTTTGTTTTTTTTTTTGAATGCCTAAATATAAGACTTAGCTATCGGTACAACTTAAACTTTTATCTGTATTATAAATACCAATATCACAAAAAATATTTTCTTAAAGCAATTATTTAAAAAAGGACAACTAAATCCATTTTTTTTTTATATCTTTTACGACAGTGTGGGTAAAGCCAGTATGTTTTTGTAAAAACTTTTAAAGCTGCTGTGTGTATATTAAAAATTAAAAAGTCATGTATCTTCCCTAAGCGAATTATTTTTAATACGTAATTAGATTGTCTAGCTTATATTTACAAAAATAATTGGGCAATAATAAGGAGATTTCTTTACTATTGTTTTTAAATTATCAAAAAATATTTTTTAACTTTAAAATGCCCCAAAAAAATATAAAATAATCACACATCCCTTATACCTGCTAGAAAATGTGTATATAGATACGCGTTGGAAAAGTATATTTTCAGCCATAGGGCAACCAATTTATTAAAGTGGTAAACAACATTACAGAAATAGCTGGGGGTAAAATATCTTTACTGAACACTAAATATACGAGTATAGAACCACACAGGGAACTCATCCATTATTAATAACGAAAATGTTCAATTAATTACGTTCAAGGCAAAAATTTAAACATACACTCTTAATTAATAGTGTGTATTATGAATAAACTAATGACGGTTTTTACTTTTATGTGTATATTTGTTTTATAAAATAAAAATAATTTTACCTCGAGAATAAAGGTTTGTCTTGACTTCAAACAACCTAAAAAAAATCCATATAACATATTTTTTGGAGAAACTTTTTATTATTATTGTTTTTTTTATGTCCAAGAAATATAAAAGCAAATTTATTCCAGAGAGCTAAGCCTGCTATACTCTATACTTCTATACAAGTGAGCAGAGTAAATTTTACGACTTTTAGGTTTTAAAAAAATGTTTATAGCGTGCTCTGCAAGATCACAAATACTAGAGGAGTAAGGAAAAGAGTTTAAAAATTACTTAGGTTCATAAATAATTTAAAATTAAACATTTTATCTTTTTCTAAGATTCTTTGTTATTTTAGATAAACATAAAAAGTTCCTTTTTGCTCTCTGTGTTAGTGCGGTTTCGGATTTATATTGGAAGATTTTTTTTAAATTTTATTTATTATTTTTGATGAACGTCATTACACCTTTAATGAACTTATAAATTTTTAAAACAATATTAGGATTTTACCAAAACTGTTTAGTATGTGTATTGCTTTTTGTTTATCTTGAAATAGTTTATGAAGGCACGGCCTAGGTACTAACGTATTGTGGATGTCCTAAGTAAATTAAAAGACAGTTTATTAATACGAAATTTAAGGATCCAAAGACTTAAACGGTAAGGAAAGACCTCCGCAGACAGCATGTTCTACAGTTTGGACACTTTAGCAATAAAAAATAATTTATATATACCGGGTGACAACGAAATCACTACCCAGCTCTTTATTTTCTTGAATGAAAACATATGGCGTTAAAATTTTTGGATAACATATTATATCATAAGATGCCAATTCTGGATATTATAACATGTGCCTATCACTTCCGGTTTAACCGGAAACGACATTAACTTTAATTTTTTTAATGGAACACCCTGTATATTTTTCGGAATTTGGATTCTACGGATCATTTCTAATATAAAATCTAGTTGTATCCTTTACCTATCTCTGCTTGTTTTTGAGAAAAGGGCGATTAAAGATGTCCAAACGATCGCACATTATGCAGTTTTGTGGGAAAATAAATAAATGTTATAAAACATTATTATGTTTAATTTAATTCTTTCTAAAGACTCTATCTTTGGTGGTCATAATAAAACTACTTCTGGCTTTACCGGAAGTGCTGCGAAAATTGACTTTTCCAATAATGTTACTTCAAAAATTTTAATGCAACACCCTGTATATTTTTTAAAACTTGGATTCTACCTGACATTCCTGATATAAAATCTGTATTAAGTCCTATACCTATCTTTGTTAGTTTTTGAGAAAAAAAGAAAATTGTTTTCCCTATTACTGCATAATGTGTCGTTTGAACATTTCAATCGCCCTTTTCTCAAAAACTAACAAAGATAGGTGTAGGATATAATACAGATTTTATATCGGGAATGACCCGTAGAATACAAATTTTAAAAAATATACAGGTGTTGCATTAAAATTTTTGAAGTAACATTATTAGAAAAGTCAATTTTCAAAAAATTTTTATATATATATATATATATATATATATATATATATATATATATATATATATATATATATATATATATTTATATAAAATATATATATATATATATATATATATATATATATATATATATATATATAAAATTTTATATTTTTTTATTTTTTATATATATATATAATCTTATTTGTTTTGTTTTTTTTATTTTTATATTTTATATAAACTTTGTTGTGTTGTTGTGAAATTTAAGATGTGCGTATTTAAGGTTAAATGGGCTTAAATGAATTAATTAAATGTTTTCTTATTTGTCAATATTGTTCAGCGATGCCTTATGGCCCTGCAAGTGATAAATAGTTTCCCGGGCCCTAAAATTGCCCCAGCACGCGCCTGAATGGAAATACTAAAAAAAGAGCATCTTTTATTTATTTATACATTCACTGAATGTAATACTACCTCCGCTCTTTATAATAAAGGTAAAAATAATTTTATTAAAATGTTTAATAGTGATTATAAATTACGCGCAGCAGCTGTAACTTTATTTCGTTTTATTGTTGAAAAGTGATGAAGAACATTTTAATTAAGGTGTAAGTTTTATACTCACAATATATGATGTTAAAACTACCAAAAACATATATAAACCCCAATACAAACGTTTCATAGCAGTGACTTCAAAAGATAAAAGTGTACAACTTCATTTACAACCTCCGACAGAGGACGCAGCAAAACAATGTATCAAAAGAAGCTACTTACAAGTCCGGCAATGAAAAATTAATTCTCTAAGAATGGGGTTGGTAAAAAACGATTATTTAAAACCAGTAAAAATGACGCAACCAGCAGTACCTGAAAACGTCTTAAAAATCATATTTTGCTTTTGCAAAACAGGATGAGGTTCAACATGTGGCTGCAAAAAAAGTGGCCTTCATTGCTAACCGGCTTGCAGTGTTTGCAGTGGAAGTGACTGCGATAACCACCCACCATTTGAAGAAGATGATATTTCCGATACGCAAAATTTAAATGAAAGTTAAATTTCATATTTTTTAAATATGTGAGTAAAGCAGAAAATTTTTAACATTTAATAAAATATTTAAAAAGTACTAATAAATATTTCATCATAAAATTTTATTTATTTAAATTTTATCTTTTTTTTAAATATCTACTATAAAATATGTTTCTCATAGTTATCTAAATCCTAAAGAAATTTATGAATTTTTAATTTGTTATGCTTATTAGTCACTATTATATAAAAAATATCTTATAAGCAATTATAATAGTCCGGAAATTGAGTAAGAATTATGCGCTCAGAAATTGAAGTTCACGATATCTTCGAAACTATGAAAACTACGAGATTTTTTTGAAAATTTAATTATTTACAAAAAAGTTTTCGTGTAAAAATGACGAAAATTAAATAATTAAAAAAATATATCAAAATCGAAGCTCTTCTTGAGGACTTCCAAATTATAGCCGTTTTATGTATTCATTAACGCTACTATTAAGTTGTAAGAAATTAACTGACAATTTTCCTACAACTTTTACTTAACAACTTTTTCAAAAATTTGACTACAATTTACGGACTTAGGTTCTTCGTTTTATAACGGTTGGTAACGAAGCGTTCTAATTGGTTAGCCACAACTTGCATTATTAAATTTTGTGAAGGTCATTATTGCAGCATTCCCATTTATCGCGCTTTGGCGTCAACTATTACTTCAGCGTGTCCTTCGAGTATATACCTACTAAAGGCAGCCTTGACGCTTGGCACTGCAAACAAGCGTGCGAAAGAAAATGAAAAATCAAAAAATAACCTTTCTTACCTCACATGCCTCCTAATGGTAAATGGGTGGGATACACACTCCTTCCCGCCGACCAATAAGGTAAAGAAAAAGGCAGTGAAGCGAGAAAGAAATACTTCAATTCTTCTTTCTCTCTCGCTCGATTGTTCGCACTGCCGAGCGGCAAGGCTATCTCTGGTAGGTTTATGCTCGAAGATCGTGCCGGCAATTTTTTAGTGCTTTTTAGACTTATTTTTTGAAAATTTTATTTTTACGTACGTTTAATTAAACATCTTAACAAATGATACATACCAATAATATCAAAATACCAACTAAGAAAAAACTAGGTACTTAAAAGATTTACTGCATTTTCCATGACATGGGTGAAGTTGGCCACATAGCGAGTTCTCAGCTGGTTTCTTTTGTGTTTTATGCTTGGTCGCGTAAAGGGCAATGACCACTTTGCATCTGTTCGGTTTAAATTTTGGTCAAAACAAGCCTCAAATAAATAAAAACTTTATTTAAAAAAGCAGGTAAAATGGTTTTAAAACGTTTTAAAATGTTGTCGCCAACAATAAAAGTAATTTTTCTTGTATTGTTGTTTTTAATTTAATTCTTGTGTAAAAATAGACACGAACTATAGTAAAAAAGTTTACAAAGTATTGAGTTTGATGTATATTTTATTGGGTAAATAATTCAATTTTAAATAATACAATTTTCTTTGTGGAAATAAGATACATTGTATTATAATAATTTTGTGCAAAATTCTTTTAAATGGAAAGGCTGGACTTTTATAAAGAGTTAAGTCTAGTTTAATTATTAATAAAAGTTTAAAACAAATCCTTGCCAAAATTAAAAAAAGCAGAATATTATAACGCATTTGTAAAAAGGCTAATAAAATATTATTAAAATATTTTAATTTCATAACTGTTTAACTGATAAACATTAGAATTAAATGGCTTCATTTTGACATACGTAGGCGGGTATGATGTTGTGTCTTATAATTTGAGGGTCAAATAACTTAGTAAATAATAGCGGTCAGCTATTTTTCACTATATTTATTTAATTTGTTATTACTTAAAGACCTCAGGGTTTCAATATATTAAAATATCTCCATAACACCTTGTATATAGTAATAGGTAAAAGAAATTTAAGTTTTTTATTATTTTAAAGTAGTTTCAAAGGTGTATGTATTATTTGTCTTTTTGGCTGTTTTATATCTAAAGACGTAAATTTCTTATGTGATTTGTTGAACAATTTTTCCCAAGACGTAACATCTAATTTCTTAATTGCAGTTTTATATGGTTAAACATATCGTTTCGATTGTTCACTAAAAGAAGATGGGTAGCTATAGTAAACATATTACCCAAGCCGAATAAACAAATGAGATTTTTAGTTACTAAACATACAAGCATCAAGTTTATAAATTAAACAATATAAAGGTCAGCGCCGACTTTAACGCCGATGTGGGTGCCAACGCCAACGTACTATGTATGCAATGCTTGTGGGCGAAAAATCACAAAAACGCAAACCTGTCTGAAGAGTAGTGAGGCTAAACCGATCCCTGAATTTCTAAATTAGCAATTTTTATTGCAAAATCAATTTTTAGGTATTCTGAAATTTTACAGTTTTCAAATTGATATTAAAAAAAACAAAATATAAAAAGCCAGATTATTTCATCGGGTTTAAAACTTTGACAGATCTTTGCATAATACTTTTTTAAATAAATTTAAGACATATTTTATATTAAGCAATATTGATATATATATATATATATATATATATATATATATATATATATATATATATATATATATATATATATATATATATATATATATATATATATATATATATATATATATATATATATATATATATATATATATATATATATATATATATATATATATATATATATATATATATATATATATATATATATATATATATATATATATATATATATATATATATATATATATATATATATATATATATATATATATATATATATATATATATATATATAACAACTATTGTCATGGAGATGATCATTTTTCTGGAGCTTTCTACCTGCCAGGTTATTATAAACGTAATGCATAAGTGCGAATAGACAGCAGGGAGCTCCCGCCAAACCACGTGACTTACAACACCCATGAGGTTTTTACTGGGTATTTTAAAGAAGATATAAATACTTAAAAAAATATCACCTATAAACATAAATAAAAAAGTTTATAGTAAATTGTATTTATATCTTTTTTATACTTAAATAAGTCAATAAATTAAACATTTTTTTTGCAACCCCCGGTTACTTATTTAATTAATTTTGTATTAATTTCCACTTCAGCTTGAATTGCACCGTCTTTCAGCTGAGACAGCGGCCGATGTACGATCTCTCTTGCACTTTAACTTTTCCATACCGCTGTTTACTTGCACTTATGTATTACCATAGTTTAAAGAATATACAATATATAAGATAGGTCACTTGCATACAAACCTTTGATGTTTTAGCTTCAAAGACACCGTGAGGCGTCTCCGCTAATCGAGATCTGACAAAAAAGTTTCAGGCGATTTGTGTAAACGATACCAATTTTCAAGCGTTTCCTCTGATTGGGATTGTCAGGGAACGCGGATTAGATTTTTTATTATTTAAATGATTATTTCGATAATATAAGCATAATGGTGATTATATTTGTTAATGGTCACCAAAGTCACTGTAAATAAATGTTAAATTTCTTGTCCCTATTACCTATTAATAATCCCTAGAACTGCACTTTTGAATATTTGTTATGTGTATCTGTTATTTTTTTTATATATTTTCCACCAGAGAAGCAAAAATAGATTCTTAAAAACCAATCTTTTATGAATATTTATTTGATTTTTTCTATTGATCGGATTCTTAAATTGTTTAAATTTTTTAAAGTCCCAAATAAAAAGACTTTTTTAGCAAAACATTACGATGGTATATTTTTTCTTAAAGCCATATGTGTCCTCTTTAAAATTCCTTTGGAAATTTAAAAATCTTTATAAATTTTTGTCTGATAAATGACGGTTTGGCTGTTTTTAAGTACTTAAAGCTATTCAAATTAATTTTTAACCAAGTAAATCTTGATAACACTGAATTTGCTGTTTACAATTCTTTTGGGCATAACAAAACAAAAAAATTTGAGTACTTATAGGTCAGACTACTGCTTATAAAACGATTTTAAGAGCAAAAATCCCGTGAGGTAAATGTTTACCCCGGTTTGTAGTTTACAGGTAAAAAAAATGGGTTTATATATTTAGGGTTATTTTATCATTATAAATGAACAAATAAATATTAATCTATCTATCTATTTATCTATTGTATAATGTAAAGCGAAACGGAAATTTATTGTTAACATCTAGAAAGGTCGACTAGACTTTTACGGTTAACTAATGGGTCACTAGCAAAATGTGTAGATATGCACAACAATTTTTATTTGTGTATTGGGAGTGCAAAATAAAATATTGCAGCTGTTTTTTATCGTGACATAGTCCACGAAGGGCCTAAATACCAATGTACCGTGGGTGTCTAAAGTGTGGTAAGATAAAGTCTATTCCACAATCTGGACACTCTAGGGCCCAACAAAGTGAAAAGAAACGGGATTTCAAAAAGGAACTAACAAAGCGAAAAGTTTTGGGCCTTTCGAGCTAGACTGTAAAAGAACGCATAAAAAGGACACTACGTGTCGCTCTATTAGGAGCTGTCAGAGGTCTCCAACTTCTTAAGGCAGCGTAAAAATATCTATTAAAACCTATCCCTTACAGCTGGCCGACGGGCGAAAGAAGAAGGCATGAAATCATTAATAGAATGAATAGTCCTTCCCTGAATTAAATCAAGAATGCTAAGAGCTGTGGGAGACGCCATTCCATAGACGTGAGTACAATAGTCTTAAGAAGGTTATTTTACTTAAGTTTTCAATAGAACAAATGTTAAAATGTAACCTCTTTAGCAGGCTCACTGGATTAACCTACAGATGGAATGGCATATGAATGAATGCGACTCCTAAAAGGGTTTGAAAAATCCTCATCTTAAAAAAGCACAAACTTTAATACCGTTCTGACACTGTGCTAGCGTATAATTAGCAAATTTGTGAAACTCGGTGAATGCCAAAACACTTTACCAAGCTTGACATTTAAAAGTTCATTATAGTTTTAATACAAATACCAATAAAATAGTTTTATTTATATAATTTATATTAATATGGTCCGTTAGGCATCTAAAACACGATAAGTCGCCTTTTATTCCACTTTCACAATTGTTCCCTGAACATATATTATTACCAGACATATTTAACAACTTTTTAGGAACACGATTTACCAAAGCACACGGTTACAGCAAAACTATTTCTGGCGCACTACGTATCAGACGCCTTTACACCATAGGCATAGACGGGTACGAATATTTTGGACAGGCGGGAATAAGAGGGATGTGGTTTGAAAGCCGCCACGGATGACGCAACTTATTTATTGTATATTCTTTAAACTATAGTACTTTACTTTTCACCTGGAAGCTAGAATGTATTAGCAAAATGATCTGTCTCTTTGACGAAAGTTCCTTTTGTATATACGTATTGCTCTGTTAAAAATTCATAGTGCCGATTTAGCCCCTCTACCCTTGAGCAAGATCTTAATTTTTATGTTTAGATATTATAAAAGAACCTTTGTACAAGTTTTTATAGTGCCTCAAATACCTACTTATAATATCGTTTTTTAGGTATTAAAAATCTACGGAGTGTCATACATACCATATAATAAATTTACTCTTCTTTAGGTAAATACTTTGTTTGGTAAAAGTAAATTAAACTACCCACCTACATCCCACTCACTCAAAACTTACTAAAAATATCGAAAAAGCATTGCCATTCCGTACCCCTACACATCATTTAACATTATTACGAATTCTATGTACTGGTTTTACTCGATTTTCAATGTAAGCTTACAATAATTATCTATCTCCAACACAAATTTATATTAACAATACAAATAAACAGTATCAAATATTAAACGCTGTTTACTCCAATCAATACATAAATAATTAATCTACTGGGCACCCAGTGTAAATAATACATAAATTACAAAATATATAAATGTAACAATCAGCTAAATTGCTTTATTAAAGACAGGATAATGAAAAACCTTTATTAGTAATAAAATTTGTGTTAATTAATGATTTTTGGGTAAAAAATCTTGTGTATGGTTTTTGAAAACTTTAATACTTTTTATTTTTCCTATGGTTTTAAATTCAAATATATGTAATACACCAAAATATAACTAATTTTTGTATTAGTAATCATAATAATAGTAAACAAATTTTACCAGCATCAAAACAAAATGTGGGTCATATGTTAAAGATTATGACAAGTAACAAATTATTTTACGTCGTAAATGTTTAAGTAAAATATATTGTATGTATAAAACTTTAGTTTAAAGCAATACAATTAGGAAAACTTACGCAAGGTTCAACTCTTTTAATTATTAAGAGTCGAATAAAAGGAAAGGCTTTTCATTTATTTGTTAACTGTTTATGACATTTTAAAAACCTCATTTAAAATATATAAACCTACCTTTTTTTTCCCCACTACCAAAAATTTATTTAAAAACTTATATACTTTAAGCGGTAAATTATAAAACAAAACTTTTGTATTGTAAAAATTAAAGTGTACCCTTTTCCATATAGGTGGACCTATGCAATATTTTTAAATGGTCCACTCAAAACTATTTTTGCGAAAATATCCAAGCCAACGAAACTAATTGTTTCTAGATTTTCTTTGATTAATAAATTGTCTGATTACCACTATTTTTTATAAATGTATGTAAATATACATAAATGTAACAACCAGCTTAATTGCCTTATTAAAAACAGGATATTTTAAAACCTTTATTGATAACAAGAATTGTGTTAATTAATAATTGATGTAGGCGAAAAGTCTTTCTGTATGGTTTTTGACAACTTTAATACTTTTTTAAGATATTATTGTGGTTTTAAATTCGAATATATGTAATACACCATAACATAACCAATTTTTGTATCAGTGATCATAATAATAGTAAACACATTTTACCAGCATCAAAACAAAATGTGGGTTATAAGTTAAGGATTATATTTTTTATCATTTGATAAATAACATAATAGTGGTACATTTAGGTTTTTGTATCATCGTAAGACACTAATTTCATTGTAGTATAATTGCTCGGTAGCACTAAAACACTCCTGGGTCATAGTTTTAGATAACATTTTGGGTTCCCACTAAAGGAATATAATGTCATTTTTTAAATGTTTTTTTTTATTATTACTGGTTTCATCTTATATCATTTTGCATATTTTAATAGACGATAAAGTTTTATATACCAAAACATTTTGTCAGTTTTAACACATTTGTTTAATAGTTTAATTTACTAGATTGCCGTGCCCAATGTATAATTAATTAAAACCAAGTATATTTGCTGTATTTGGTTTGCAGGTTATCTAATATAAACCAAGATTAAAAAAAAACGTGTTTAATAATTATGCTTAGTTTACCTTTGTACCCTTTTCCATATAGGTGGACCTATTCAATATTTTTAAATGGTCCACTAAAAACTATTTTTGCAAAAATATCCAACCAACGTTAAACTAATTTTTTCTAGATTTTCTTTGATTAATAAATTGTCTTAAAACCACTATTTTTTATAAATGTATGTAAATATACATAAATGTAACAACCAGCTTAATTGCCTTTTTAAAAACAGGATAATTTAAAACCTTTATCGATAACAAGAATTGTGTTAATTAATGATTGATGTGGGGGAAAAATCTTTCTGTATGGTTTTTGACCACTTTAATACTTTTTAAGATATTCTTGTGGTTTTAGATTAAAATATATATAATACACCAAAACATAACTTATTTCTGTATCAGTAATCATGATAATAGTAAACACATTTTACCAGCATCAAAACAAAATGTGGGTCATATGTTAAAGTTTATGTTTTTTATCATTTGATAAATAACATAATACTGGTACATTGTTACATCTTTGGGTTTTAGTATCATCGTAAAACACCTATTTTATTGTAGTTTAATTGCTCGGTAGCACTAAAACACTGCTGGGTTATAGTTTTAAATAGCATTTTGGGTTCCCACAAAATTAATAAAATGTAATTTTTGAAATGTTTTTTTCTTTATTACAAAACATTTTGTCAGTTTGAACACATTTGTTTAATAATTTAATTTTTTAACTAGATTGCCTTGCCCAATTTGTAATTAATTAAAACAAAGTATATTTGCTGTATTTGGTTTGCAAGTTATCTAACATAAACCTAAATTTAAAAAAAATCGTGTTTAATAATTATGCCTAGTTTTTATTTTAGTAATACGATGGTGGCTTTTTAAACCGTTAAGAAATAACATTTGGTAACAATTATTTTACTTTGTAAATTTTTAAGTAAAATGTATACTTTGTAGAAAACTTTAGTTTAAAGCAATACATTTAGGAGGACTTACGCGAGATTCCAACTTTTTTAATTTTTAAGGATCAAATAAAAGGGAAGGCCTTTCATTCATGTGTTAAGTGTTTATGACATTTTAAAAAACTTATTATAAATATATAAACCTACCTTTTTCTCTTACTACCAAAATTGACTTAAAAACTTATAAACATTAAGCGGTAAATAAGAAAACAAAATTTTTGTATTGCAAAAATTCAAGTGTACCCTTTTCCATATAGGTGACTTTTAAATAGTCCACTAAAACTATTTTAGAAAATATTCAACTAACGTTAAACTAATTTTTCTAGCTTTTTTTTTAACTAATAAATTGTCTTAAAACCACTATTTTTTATAAATGTATGTAAATATACATAAATGTAACAACCAGCTAAATTGCCTTATTAAAAACAGGATAATTTAAAACTTTATCATAACAGAATTCGTTAATTAATGGTTGATGTGGGCGAAAAATCTTTCTGTATGGTTTTTGACAACTTTAATTTCTTTAAGTATCTTGTGGTTTTAAATTAAAATATATATAATACACCAAAACATAACTTACTTTCTGTATCAGTAATCATGATAATAGTAAACACCTTTTCCAGCATCAAAACAAAATGTGGGTCATATGTTAAAGATTATGTTTTTTATCATTTGATAAATAACATAATAGTGGTACATTGTTACATCTTTGGGTTTTTGTATCATCGTAAAACACTTATTTTTGTGTAGTTAATTGCTCGGTAGCACTAAAACACTGCTGGGTCATAGTTTTAAATAACATTTTGGGTTTTCACAAAAAGAATAAAATGAAATTTTTTAAATATATATTTTTTTGTTTATTACTGGTATCTAATATTATTTTGCATATTTTGATAGACGATAAAGTTCTTAATACAAAAACATTTTGTTAGTTTTAATACATTTGTTTTATAGTTTAAATTTTTTAACTAGATTACCTTGCCAATTTATAATTAATTTAAACAAAGTATGTTTCCTGTAATTGCTTTGCTAGTTATCTAACATAAACCTATATTTTTTAAAAAAATCGTGTTTAATAATTATGTTTAATTTCTATTATAGTGATATGATGGTGGCTTTTTAAACTGTTAAAAAATTACGTTTGGTAACTAATTATTATACGTTGTAAATGTTTAAGTTAAATATAATCTTTGTATTAAACTTTAGTTTAAAGCAATAAATTTAAGGGGACTTACGCGTGGTTCTAACATTTTTAATTTTCAAAAATCGAGTTTAAGGGAAGGCTTTTTATTTATTTGTTAAGTGTTTATGAAATTTTAAAAACTTAATTATAAATATATAAACCTACCTTTTACACCCTTACTAAAATTGACTAAAATTTTTTAAGCGAATTAAAACAAAACTTTTACTTAAAATTAAAGTGTATAATATGTTTAAACCAAAAATTTAAAGCTAAAGGACTTATATTTTAGTGAAGAAACGAGTCCAAATTAGCAATTATAATCATTAATTTACAGACAATTCATATTTAATAAATGTAAAAGTTATGAATAAAATTTTATCAGTGGACATAATGAATTTTCTGTTACCATTAAATTTTAATTTGGATTTGGATTCACAAAATACAACTTTTATTTTTAAAAGGGGTCCTCTTTTATCACAAAACTATTTTTGCAAAAATATCCAACCAACTTTAAACTAAATTTTTCTAAATTTTTCTTCTTTAATGAATTGTCTTAAAACCACTATTTTTTATTGTTTTTTTTTATGTTCTAATTTTAAAAATCGGCTTGCATAATCATTTTCGAAGAAATGTTATTAAAGCTTTATCTACAGCCATAAAATGCATAAAAAATTAATTATTAGAATAAATGCACTTATTAATTCAATATATAAAATTCACATTTAATGTATAAAGAACTTTAGAAAACTAAAATTACCATTGTTTCGTGGCTAAAACAGGTATATTTATTTTTGTTTTTGTTTAAAATTGTTCTTTTAACTTAACTTTTTTCATGCAGTATGGACCGTAATGTTTACTCTCAGTAATGACTTTTTAAATAGTTAAATAGTTGTTAAATGTGTTAATAAAAAAAAATTGACCCCTAAATAACCTAAATCTGATTACTCCAATCAATAAATAAATAATTAATTTACTGGGCACCCACTGTAAAAAGTACATAAATTACAAAAGATATATATGTAACAACCAGCTAAATTGCCTTATTAAAAACAGGATTATTTAAAACCTTTATCAGTAACAAGAATTGTGTTAATTAATAATGGATGTTGGCGAAAAATCTTTCTGTATAGTTTTTGACAACTTTAATACATTTGTAAGTTATTCTTACTGTTTTAAATTCGAATATATGTTATACATCAAAACATAGGTAATGTTTGTATCAATAATTATGATAATAATAAACAAATTTTACCAGGATCAAAACAAAATATGGGTCATATGTTAAAGATTATGACAAGTAGCGAATTATTTTACGTCGTAAATGTTTAAATAAAATATATACTTTGTAGAAAACTTTAGTTTAAGGCAATCAATTTAGGAGGACTAACGAGGTTCCAACTTTTTTAATTTTCAAGAATCGAATAAAAGAAAAGGGTTTTTATCTATTTGTTAACTGTTTATGACATTTTAAAAACCTCATTAAAAATATATAAACCTATCTTTTTTTCCCTATTACCAAAAATTGACTTAAACATTTATAAACTATAAGCGGTAAATTAGAAAACAAAACTTTTGTATTCCAAAAATTAAAGTGTACCCTTTTCCAATATTTTTAAATAGTCCACTCAAAACTATTTTTGAGAAAATATCCAACCAACGTTAAACTATTTTTTTCTAGATTTTCTTTGATAAATAAATTGTCTTAAAACCACTATTTTTTATTAATTATGTTAATAAACATAAATGTAACAATCAGCTAAACTGCCTTATTAAAAGCAGGATAATTTAAAACCTTTATCAGTAACAAGAATTCTGTTAATTAATGGTTGATGTGGGCAAAAAATCTTTCTGTATGGTTTTTAACAACTTTATTAGTTTTTAAGTTATCCTTGCGGTTTTTCATTTGAATATATGTAATATGCCTAAACATAACTTACTTTTGTAGCAGTTATCATGATAATAGTAAACAAATTTTACCAGCATCAAAGCAAAATGTGGGTCATATGTTTTTTATCATTTGAAAAGTAACATACTAGTGGTACATTGTCACATATTTAGGTTTTTGAATTATCGTAAAACACTCATTTCATTGTATTGTTGGGTAGCACTAAAACACTGCTGGGTCATAGTTTTAAATAACATTTTGGGTTCCCACAAAAGGAATAAAATGTCATTTTTTAAATGTTTTTTTTGTTTATTACTGGTTTCATCATATTTTGCATATTTTGATAGACGATAACACAGCGACACAAAAAAAAATTTTTTTCGTTTCCACGAATGCAACCTATTGGACCTTAGGTTTTTGGGGTCGCCAAATTCGAATCCGAGGTCGGTTTGCCATATCAGGTCATTTCAAGGTCATTTCTAGGTCAAATCGCTAGATTTTGAGAAAAATAATCCCAAAAATTTATGTCTAGGTTTTTGGGGTCGCTGAATCCGAATCCGAGGTCAGTTGGTTGATATCAGGTTATTTCCAAGTCATATCAAGGTCAATTCATTAGATATTGAGAAAAAAAATTGCAAAAATGTACATATATAGGTTTTTGGGGTCGCTGAATCCGAAACTGAGGTAAGTTTGTTGATATCAGGATGCATGGCTTAGTTTCAAACTAGTCGTAACAAACTTTTTAGGAAACCGAAGAAGTGAAAATTACAAAGAAATAGTTGTTACAATGGTTAAAAATTTTGAGAAAATGGGTTGTTTAATGAGTTATAAGTTACATTTCCTGCATAATCACATTGACGAGTTTCCTGAGAACTGCGGTGTTTTTGGTGACGAACAAGGAGAGCGTTTTCATCAGGACATCAAAGAAATGGAGAAACGATACCAAGGTGTATGGGGCATTAATATGATGGCTTAGGGGAATCAAGCGTAAAAATCGTAAACCAATGCGGCGATCTTTTGAGCACAAAAGAAAGCTTTACGAAAAGAATGGATAACTTTATACCTTATACTGCAAATTAATATTTATAAATATTTGTAATTTTATATATTACAAATTTGGCATTTTGCGCGCTCCTATATATGTTTTGTGATTTATAAATTCTCGGCTTATGCGCGAATTGATAAGTGACTATTTTTGTGAAATCTTTCAGAATTTGAGCTTCGAAAAACATAACTTTATATAAACAACCAATTTTAAATTTAGATTTAGCAACTTCCAAAGGCTATTAGAAAATTATATTTAACATTTTTCAGACAAAATCTGATTATTTAACCTAAAAATGACCTTTAAATGGTCTTAACGCGATGTCATATTAGCCATCTAACCTCAGATTCATATTCTGCGACCTCAATAACCTATGGAAAAATTATTTTTAAATTTTCTTGGCAAAAACTAATGATATGACCTTGATATGACCTTTAAATGACCATAACCCGGCCTGATATTAAAAAAATGACCTCGGATTCGGATTCAGTGGCCACAAAAACCTATATATGTACATTTTTGCAATTTTTTTTCTCAATATCTAATGATTTGACCTTGATATGACCTTAAGATGACCTGATATCAATAAACTGACCTTGGATTCAGATTCAGCGACTCCAAAAGCCTATACATACATTTTTGCAATTTTTTTCCCAAAATCCAGCAATTTGACCTTGAAATGACCTGATATCAACAAACTGACTTTGGATTCGGATTCAGCGACCCTAAAAACCTATATCTGAATATTGGGATTTTTTTGGCAACATCTAATGATTTGACCTTGAGGTGACCATTGAAACGTGACCTGATATCAACAAACTGACCTCGGATTCGGATTCAGCGTCCCCAAATACTATATATGAATTTTTGCAATTTTTTTGTCAAAATCTAATGTTTTGACCTTTGGGTGACCTTGAAACGTGACCTGATGCAGGCAAACTGACCTTGGATTCGAATTCATAACAATAATAAATAACAATAATGGTACTTTGTTACATATTTAGGTTTTTGTATTATTGTTAAACACTAATTTTATTGTGGTTTAATTGCTCGGTAGCACTTAAACACTGCTGAGTCATAGTTTTAAATAACATTTGGGGTTCCCACAAAAGGAATAAAATGTCATTTTTTAAATGTTTTTTTTTGTTAAGCACTGGTTTCATCTAATATTATTTTGCATATTTTGTTAAACAATAAAGTTTTAAATACAAAAACATTTTGTCAGTTTTAACACCTTTGTTTTATAGTTTAAATTTTTTAACTAGATTGCTTTGCCCAATTTATAATTAATTTAAACAGAATATGTTTTCATAAATTGGTTTTCCGACTACCTAACATGGACCTGGATTTAAAAAAAAATTGTGTTTAATAATTATGTTTAGTTTTTATTTAAGTGACACGATCTCAGCTTTTAAAAGTGTTAAAAAATAACATTTGGTAACGAATTATTTTACGTTGTTTTAGTAAAATATATACTTTGTGGAAAACTTTAATTCAAAGCTATAAATTTAAGGGGACTAACGCGTGGTTTTAACTTTTTTAATTTTCAAAAATCGAATAAAAGAAAAGGCTTTTTATTTATTTGTTAACTGTTTATGATATTTTAAAACATAATTAAAATATACAAACCTACTTTTTTCCCTATTACCAAAAATTGACTTATAAACTTATAAACTTTAAGCCATGAAGTAAAAAAGCAAAACTATTATATTGTAAAAATTAAAAGTGTACTCTTTCCCATATAGGTAAACCCATTTAATATTTTAAGATGGTCGACTCAAAACTATTTTTGCGAAAATATCTAACCAACGTTAAACTAAATTTTTCCAGATTTTTGTTGTTTAATAAATTGTCTTGAAACCACTATTTTTTATTGTTTTTTGAATGTCTTAATTTTAAAAATTAACTCACATAATCATTTTTAAAGAAATGTTTATAAAGCTATATCTACAGCCAACATCTGTTGGCTACTGTGTTTTATTTTTTTAAACTAATAAGTAGAATGGATAAAAAAATAAATAATTATAATAATTCAATAAATAAAATTTACATTTAATATACAATAAAACTTTGAAGAACTAAAATAACCCTTGTTTTGTGGCTAAAAAAGGTATATTTAATTTGTTTAAAATTGTACTTTTAACTTAACTTTTTTTATGCAGCATGGACTATAATGTTTACTCTTAGTAATGACTTTTTAAATAGTTGTTAAATGTATTAATAAAAACTTTTGCCACCTAAATAAGCCAAAAAAATATAAATTGTAACACCAAACAAACAAAGTTTATAAATTTTTAAGCTTCGCTCTAGCACCAAATTGCAAGCCGATCCGTGTTTTCTGTATTTAAGTGTGCTTGGTTAATTTTATGCATTATGGTAATAAAAAATTTAAAGTTTAAATTAAACCAAAATATGCTAAAATTTTAGTGTAGTAAAATCATTGCGTAATCGATTTAATTTTGTTTTTAAAATTTACAAAAAACATACCTTTTAAATACCATAATAGTTATAAGTATTAAAGGAAAAAAATAACCAGGACTTACCAAAACCTAATAATACGTTTTTTAAACCGCAAAAGAAATTTTTTACAAAAATTTCAATTCGTTATTAAAGGTTATTTAAGGGTTCGCAGAAAGCAAAAAATTGTTTAACTTTATTATTACTAACCACAACTAAAAGCATGTATCTAGCTGTTTACTTTGCATTTTCTAAACTACAAAGGTACGTCATTTTGCGTTTAAACTAGACCTTAGCAACATTCACAATTTTAAAAACAAATGATTTTTGACATAAATTATTAAATTCAGTATAAAGCTTAGGGTTAGCTTAAATAGCTGTTTTTATTTGGAGTTGGTAACTAAGGTGGTAGAGGAGAAAAAGAAGGAATTTTTTTAGTAGGCACAACAACGGTGTTTTTTTTATTAAAGAATGTACGATATGCTATTTATAACTGTTTATAAAATGATATAAACATATTAATGTTAAGTGGTTTACATAACTTAAATAACATTTTTTTAGCTAAATAAAAATCATAATTTTATAGTAAAAAATTATTTTTAAAAACAAGCTTGTATTTATTACTAAAAAAGAAAATAATATTTAAAATAAATCAAACCTATTAAGTTATTATATTACACAATTTACATGATAGAAAAGCTTGTCACACAATTTACCTGTTCTATATAAAAACATATTAATTTCTTAGAATAATTAATGTTTAGATCAAGTTCCATATTGTACTCTTGTTTATCTACACAGATATATCTCGCGACAAGCTTTTATATCATATAAATTGTATGATGAAATAAATTGATGAAAT
>JAHBCN010002089.1:0-99562 GCA_019359885.1 Listronotus oregonensis
GCATTCGCCAAATCATTGTATGGTTGTGAAAGAGGTTTTATAAATCTTGTTACTACCTTAGATGAGTATTTGGGAATAGGTTGCACCTGAAAAAGAGGATAATACATTGTAAAATAATGTATTTTCATGTCTGTGAATTAAATAATATTCAATAACAGAAACTGTAGATATGTATGTTCTATATTGTTGAAACCCCTTGCCGGGGGGACCACTTCAGCCCGGGGCCCCGGGGTATAGATCTGTGTGTGCACAGACAAACGAAGCACATCTTGGCAAGTACCCAAAGAATATAAGGGTCAATATCAACGAATCAAAAATATCTTTAAAAACGGTCTTGTAAAAAAAAATACAAAGGCTAATAATAAATTTGTTATTCAGAAATAGTGTTACATTTTGGTTACTTTTGCGGGGTATCTCCGTTATTTTTAACGTTAGCGGAATGCGGTTTTCGCGACAGTGTGCTACTTTTTCGTGGAGCTAAAGATGCCGTTAACGAAATTTTTTTTTCCCTTTTTTTTTTTTAAAATACAGGACTTTTTTAAAAAATATTGCTTTTCCCCGGCCCCCCCCTCAAAATTCCGTTATCCTTTAACTTATCGAAAAGGTAAAATAACTCTCTGATATAACTTTTTCCGTAGAATGCAGTGATATAGATAATGTTTGTTACACATTTACTATTTTTGAGTTATAAACTAAACTTATTATTTTTTTAAATAGGACACCCTGTATATTTATTAATTAAATTTGTCTTTCTTTTAACGTTTCAAAAATATATAATAGTATGCACTTTTTCTTATAAACACGCAAATAAATGACAATTTTCTAAAACTAAATGCAAAATTTAATAATAGGCCATGACTTTAAGAAAAAAAAAAAAATAAATGTAAAATTTTTTGTCTATCTTATGGTTTTTTTTGATCGACTTTTGGTTAAGAACCAGTTTATTTTCGTTTTTTAGTATTTTTATTTAATTGATATTTATCAATTATTTTTAAATAATGGCAAATGAAAAATTCGATATTCTGGCTGGTATGTTTTATAAAGGGTAATGAAAATTTGAAAAAGCTTCGAATTATATTTCCCAAGGTAAGTAACCCTATTATGGCTAGAAAATCTCTATTATCTTACATGTTTGTGTTTGTTAGATACCCAAAAAAGAAGGAACCCCGTTTCTTAAGATATTTGCTCGTTAAAAAAGCAAATTTATTTAAAAACCCGGGATCCTTTGTTCACCAGCACCCAAAAAAACATACAACAAAGGGGGGAAAGAAACGAAAAAAATTTTTTTGGTATAATAGAAGCAACACCTTCATCCTCATGACCTAACCTTTAAGAAAACAATAAAAATCTAGAAAGAAATTAAAAAAACATTCATTACTTATGTATTTTAGCTGGTATAATTATAATAATATACTTTTTTTTTTCCATGTAAAAGTAACGACACCAGGAAAAATTTTTTTATAAGCTTCCAACATAATGGGGACACTGCATGAGCAGGAGTTAAAAGAGCCACTTCAAAAAATATAATGCCCTAAAGTTCCGAAGAGCTAAGTTTTTTTTTACCTCCATAATAGTAATATAAGAGAAAGTACTTTGCATCAAACTGAGGACTATTGGGATTAGTATGTGTTATCTAAAATTAAAAAAAAAAAAACATTATTTTAAGAACTGTTTGTCTAATCTTAAGATGCTAAATATTAACTCTATATAGAGAAAATGATCAGCACCCCAAAAAACCACCGTGTACCAAATTTGGTCAAAATCAGAGTTCAGGCAACTTTCGAGACAATTACCGAAAAAAAAAATATCCCTTCTCCCTCCTCCCCACCCATTCAACCACCTGTTTCACCTTACTTATACCCTCCACCATATCTTCTTTTTCACCATTTTATGATAAAAAATTAAATTTAAAACCAAAAAATGGATTATAAGACTATAACTAAAAAGCTTTAAAAAATAAATTATTATACTAAAAGAAATATTTGTCAGCAATTTTTCTGATTTTCCCAACTTAAATTACCTTTTTCTAACCCTCCAAAACATATTCCAATTGTTAAATTTTTTTTTTAATCAAAATTGGGCTGGATCATCTTGCTTAATTTTTATCTTGATCAAAGCAGAAACTGATGAGAAAGTCAAATTTTGAATAAAACTATTATTAAAAAAAATAAAACCGTCCGCATTATTGGTCATACTGCATAATACAACACCTAACAATAAATAAAATACAAAAGAAAGACCAAAAAAAACAAATATTTAAAAAATTTCATACCTCTTGACAAAAAGCTAACAATATCCCATCTAAAATTTGTAAGGGGGGCTTAAAACACTTTGTTTAAAAAGCAAAGTTGACACAGATCTGCGTGAATAGATGTAAGTTGATTATCTGATAGATTTTTTTAGTCAATTATTGCATTTTTAATTTTAAATTTTAAACCTTTTTTTTTGGTTGTTTCTGTTCTACAAGATAGTTTGAAAAAAAATGGCAAAATTCTGCAACTAAAATTCAGTATTAATGCTTTTTTTAAATTTATGCAGTGTTGATTAAAGATCTGTTTGTTATTCAGAAATAGATTAAATTATTTTCCCCTTTTGGGGCTCACCTGGCCCAAAAAAACACCTTCGATAAGATAACAAACAGACCTTAAGATTCATTTAAAAAAGTGTCAAATACTTACACAAATCAGGTGCATTTTTAAATTGTTCAATGCTACAATTTAAAATAAAATCTTGAGCTTGCATAAATCGGTTATCGGGTAGTGTTACATTGGGACTGCTGAATTTAGCTATTTAAAAGGGCCCAAAAACCTAAAGAATGCTGCTGGACATCCAGAGTTTCGGACATTGTCCAAATGCTGTACATTTTTGGAAACCTTTTACTGGATTTTGTTATCGTTTCGTAAAGATTCTAAATTTCCCAAAGACAAAAAAAAAAATAATTGGGGGGCGGAATTTTTTAAAATTTTTTGGGGGGGACCAGTTAACCTCAAAGTTATCTGTTAAATGAAAAATTTATAGAACTTACCGTGAGTCGATAGATTTCAACCCGGTTTACAAACTGCTCTAATGCAGATGCCATCTCATTAGGTTTAATTAAAATTTTTGGGGCCAATAAATTAAAGAAAATTTAAAAAAATACGATTCCCTTTTTTTGTAGTTTGTTTTCCTCGGTTATTTGACAAATTTGACATTTTCCCTTTTTTTTTAAAAATCGGGGGGAAAAAGTTTTTTTACTGCCATTTAAAATAATAAAAGAAGAACGGCAACGTCGCAAGTAGGCCGGCTATAAACTTTTTTTATGATTCATTTAATCAGTGGCGGCTCGTGAGAAACGGTGCTGAATTTTAAGAAATTATACTCATATATATATATATATAATTGTTTAAAAAATATAAGGAAAAATTAAAAAAAGTTAAAAGTTTACTTGTCAAACACCACGCCGATTTTGATGATTTTTTTTTGTATATAGAGAGTTTTTTGAGGCGCTGATCACGAAACTGAAATCAGTTTTTTCCGAAAACCTCTGGTTTTTGAGATAGAAGGCCTTAAAGCAGATTAACCTCAAATGTACAATATTTTCTTAAATGTATTGCCTATTTTCAGTAAACAAAAACGCACGGTATCAATAATCTCAAGCACCTTTCTTCCAAAATAAAAAAAACAAAAAGTACCAAGCATCAAGACAATCAAAAAAAAAAAAAAATAATACTTACCCAAACAATCTTATTGTATTACAAGATAATAATAAATAAATAACAATAAAAAGTGTATTTCTGTATTTACAACGCTAAAAAGCCAGATACACTAGGTGTCTCTTTAAAAGTATTTCGATAAACTTCTATTACAAAGATTTTAACAAAAAAAGGTTTTGGGACCACTTCTCTTTTATAGGTCCCATACTTAGTATTTTCAGTCCTTAAAGCCATTATGTATTTTGGCTAACTTCATATAAAAATAATAACCTCACTTTTTTGCACATGTCAGAACTTACCAAAACAGAAATTGCGGCCTTAAAGTAAGTATTAAAATGAAATTCAATAAGAAGAGTAAGCTTAAACAGATACCCCATAATAAGAATAATGCAGACTCGATTGATGAAATAGATGACGATTATGAAGAGAAGAGCAAATGGTATGAAGAAGATGTTAAAGAGCCTAAAAATGTTGCTCCTGTAACTGAACAGGTTTTAATTGAATTAAAAGATGAAGCTAAAAAATGCCATGATGCAGAGGTGGCTAATAATAATATCAGTAAGTTACTATTATATTAGTTCTTGTAGATGCGAATATGTATTCGACTACCTTACACTTACTGTAAGTTTAAAATGCAAAACAAGGTTGTTCCGATTCAAAAATTTCAACTGTTAAATAAAAAATTGACCTCAGTATGCAGTAGGTGCCACCTAAAATACACATAGTCAAATACAATATAAGTTAAATTTATTGTTTTGATTTTAACAACACTATATTTCTAGAAAATTCCAAAACTAACTCGAACTTCCAATGGATGAAGACAGTAATGAACATTTTACAGTGTCTGATAGAAAGAATACACAGTAGCAATTCAAGATAATCCAGTTTGCAATCTAGAGACTATCAGAAATTTGGTTAATATGGTTAAAGTTGGCAAGAAAAAAGAGTGTTTTACTGTCATGGGTAAGTTAAATTAAACCTAGACAAGTGCAAGTTAAATAACAGCTATTTTTTTTAGAAACATTAACAGAACTTTTTCTCTCGGACTTATTAAAACCAAATGAAAAACTAAAACCATTTCACTCTAAACCCCTTGGGGCACTAAATGACTTGTCTTCTGGCAATGCAATAAAGAGACGTAAAATTTTAAGCCTTTGGTACTTTGAGGATGAGCTTAAAGAAATTTACACCACTTTTGTATTAATAAATAAAAAAGCTCAAGATACAGTTGAGGTAACAAAAGAAATCTCTAACTGCTATGTTTAAGCTTTGTGTGGAAATCCAGAACAAGAAAAAGGTAATGTATTTATTTAATAATAAATATCCCCCTTTCCCTTAATTTTACTTTTTGTTTAACAAGTTTCCTTTGCTAAAAATGAAGCATTCTAGTTAATTCTATGAAGTGTTTCTAATGTATGTTCAATGTTCTTTTATGCTTTGTAATGGTCTGGAAGTTTCACCCTAAATTTTATTACATTCAAAGGGATCTTTTAAATTATTTTTTTTTGTTTCTATTGTATGGTTCTGTTTTTGTTACTTGAGATCTAATAATGTTTAAAATATATATATACCTATTCATTGAATTTTATTTGATAATCCAGGAATATATGGTAAGAATAAATTTGTATATTGTAGGTATATTTTAATTTTGTCTTATATTTGGTTGTTTAAATCTTAGAAAGCATTTATGTATGAAACAAGAGAATATTTATTGGGTGATTTCAGTTAAAATTTAAGAATCTGTTTGTATGTCTATGTTTTCTGTAGATTTTGGTTTTAAAATTATTTAAATATTTTTCATCAGACTGTTAAGAAGGAGAAGTTGTGTTTTTCTTTTTCCAAAGTGAAATTAATAGTTCTTGTGTATTAATGTGTGTTAAAAAATTATTTAAACAGTGTACATCATTTTGATAAATAGAAAAAAAATGTCAACTATTTATCTTCACTAAACTAAAGGTTTAATAAAGTATAGTTAATATGATAATTGTCTACGAAATTGGATTCAAAATTTTCCATAAAAATATTGCTTAATAATTGTGGTATGTTGTTTTTTATTGTTGTAGTGAATTCATTTATATAAACTAAAAAAAAAAACAACTTTTTTAAAAAGGGTTTTTTTTTTCATTTTTTTAATAATTTAAAATTTTCTTTAAATCCTTTTTTAAATTTACTGAAAGGGGGACAATTTTTTACACCGTAAAAGCTTAAGGTCACTGTCATCACTATATTGTCATTAAAAATTCGAAAAAGGGCCAAATTTAATGAACCAGAGGAACCAAACAAGAATGTTTCACAAAGCAAAACAAAAAGGATTTTGATCACCTATGATGATCCCTCACCAAATTCGTCTTTAAGAGCGATGTTAAAAGCAAATGTGAAGACCGAAAAAAGTTGGGCCTGGAGATAAAAAAATTATTGTAATAAAAAAAAACTAAAGCAGTCAACTTCTTATGAGTCTGCGAAAGTATGTGTGGTGATTGTAGAAAAAGAGAATTTTAAAGGGAAAAGTTAGTAAGAGGTAAATTAAGCCCCGGTGTAAAAAGGAAGTCTTTATAGCAAAAAGACCAGTCCAGATGAAGTATTTCAGGAGAAAGAGTCTACGAATTTTGTGTGTTTTTCTAATGATGTTTGGTAGTTTTATAAATATTAATCCAACATTTGTACATCTAATAAAAGAATAATAATACAATTTTGTTCAGAATGTTTGTATTTATTTCATTCCAAAGCCATTTGCAAATTTGTTTTATCCATCTGCGTTGATTTTCTTTCTTTTTTTTGTTTTTAAGTAGATTAATTACAAATAAATTTACTTGTATTATTTAACGGGAAACAGTGGAGAAAATTCTTTATTGAGATCGCCAAAGAATCGTTTCAGTTCTTTTTTTTATTATTTTTATTTAATGTAAATTAAAAATAAAAGAATTTCATACACTAATAGATAAAAGACACTACACTAACCAAAGTTTAATCTTTTCTTTTATGCATAACAGCATAACTGTGCTGAAAAATATTAACTTAGCCTTCAGTCGTTTTCAGCAAGTGAATTTGGTATTTTAACTGCATTTCACCAGGATGTTCAATATGTTCTGTCATTCAATAACAAAAATGCAGTAAAGGTATTTTAAACCATAAGGTTTAAAATACCTTGCATTACTCAATATAATTTTCTTAAACTTTAACACACTAGTTCCAGTGATCTAATTTATTCCATCCCTGAATTTGTTCAATAAAAAACATTTCTTATTCATAAGTAACAAATGTGACATAGTGCCGACTTGCGCTTTTACACTGGGGGTTAGTTTTGGTTAGAAATAATTTTCTCAAAAATAACCCTAGGAATCGATAAAGGGGCTAATTCTAAATAACTTTTGCTATATCCTGTTTTTTTAATAAGTTAATATATTTCGAGTTATTAACGATTGAAAATGTTGATTTTTCATTAAAAAAATGCATGTTTTGAAACTGTTTTTTACAAATAACTCCAAAACTATACGTTTTTCCAAAAAACATGTTCCTACCAAAATGAAAGCTAATAAAAAACTAAGAGACTGGTTTTTTCTTGAACATTTTAGGGTGAATCTAAAGCACCTTATAGTTACTTAAAAGTATATTTTCTGTGAGTACTCGAACGCAAGTATTCAAGGTTAAATAAAGGAAAACTGATACCTTTTTCGGAAAATATCTTTAGAACATTTTTTAAAGTACATACATGCTTTTTTTTTAAGTGCGATTTTTTAAAAACAGAATTTTCCAAATTTCATAATAACTCAAACTACTACATACAGGGTGTCCGAAATTAGCGCGCAATACTTCTGGGGTGTAATCTAGACCCCAAAATAAGACTAAAAGTTCATATAAACATGCCCCTAAAAACCTCTCGTAAGGGAGCTAGAGCCTCTTAAAGGAGGCACCGTGAAGATGGATTTTTTCAAATATTTCCGAAACCCCTCAATATAAAATTACAATAATTGGTAGGTCTTATATCATTTCGAAGACGTACTTGATAGTGTATTTATTTGTTTTATTTTTTTTTAGAGGCGTCACACGCAGGGGGCACCGGCTATTTATTGCCCCAATTTTTCTATTTGTTTATTATGCATAGTTTAAATAGGAATTTTGTATTTTTCATACATTTTTATGAAAAAAAGGTGCTCTTGTTATCTCTCGATAGAATTCACCGTTTTCGAGTAAAATGGATTTGAAAATAAATCATATCTGAAAAATTACTAAATTTGAAACGTTTAAAAAGATTTTATTTTATTTTACCGTTAATAATAACCTAACATTTTTGTATTAAAAATGCCTGAAAAAGTTAGTGCGAGGTTTAATCCAAGAAAAATAAAAAAGGAAATCAGAAGATAGTGGAATATTATAGGCAACTATAAAACAAAGCAACATTTTAATAAATAATGTATAAACATGAACTACATCCTACTTCGTTGGTTAGGAATTGATTTTTTCAAAAACTAAAAATTTACGGCCTAGTGCAAACTAATAAATAAACATGTTGTGAGACCCAAAGTCATTTTTTTATTAATTTAGTCCATAAGCAAAAGCTCAAATAAATCCCCATTTTGCCGGATACAACTCTACGTCCTATGTTTTGGGAAGATCGAAGAATTTGAAACTCATTTTGTCTGATCTCATTGCCAGCTAAGTTAATCATATCTATTAACTCCTCACGGGAATCTACTTCCGTCGCGTAGACAATGTGTGTCATATGACCCCAAAAATAATAATCTAACGGATTATAGTCCGGTGACCGGTCTGGCCAGGCTACTGGCCCACCTCTGCCTATCCATCTATCCGGATAATTTTCGTTTAGCCAATTTCGTACCGGTCGACCAAAATGGGCTGGAGCCCCATCATGTTGGAAGTACATACCCACTCTTGCAATTAATGGTACTTCTTCTAACAGACCACCAGGTTGATTTTGTAAGAAATTTAAATACAGTTCAGAATTCAGACGATCTGGTATTTCAATTGGTCCAATTAACTTATTGCCTATAATTCCTGCCCATAAATTCACAGGGAATTTATGCTGAAAATTTGTGCGGCGTATTACTTTGGGATTTTTTTCTGCGACCGGGTATATTTCGATATTAGTATCGTCTTCGGTATTCATCTACTGCGGCAAGCGCACTGCCATTACAGAAACCATACACAAAATGAATGTCTGCCAGTTCTTGGTTCGAAAAATTTTGCATTTTTAACTCAAAGTAACTAATGCTATTGAAATTTAATCAAGACAGAAATAGCAAACGTCAAATATTACTATTGAGAGAGGTCTATTGTTTATGCACCGCCTACTGTCCAAAAATTAAAATTTAAATGTGTTTTTAAAGCGATTATTACTGACTAATTCTTTTATTTTCAAATTTATTTTACTCGAAAACGGTGCATTCTATCGAGACATAACAAGAGCACCTTTTTTTTCATAAAAATGTATAAAAAATACAAAATTCCTATTTAAACTATGCATAATAAACAAATAAAAAAATTGGGGAAATAAATAGCCGGTGCCCCCTGCGTGTGACGCCTCTGAGAAAAAAAATTAAACAAATAAATACACTATCAAGTACGTCTTCGAAATGATATAAGACCTACCAATTATTGTAATTTTATATTGAGGGGTTTCGGAAATATTTAAAAAAATCCATCTTCACGGTGCCCCCTTTAAGAGGCTCTAGCTCCCTTACGAGAGGTTTTTAGGGGCATATTTATATAAACTTTTAGTCTTATTTTGGGGTCTAGATTACACCCCAGAAATATTGCGCGCTAATTTCGGGACACCCTGTATACATAAAAAATGATGGAGAACAAAAATTTTTTTTTTAAATTTCTGTAGCATAAAAAACAACCGAGATATCATCGTTAGAAGTTTAAATTTTATTGTGAGGATCATCTCACCCGAGCCCTTTAACCCTTTAACTTTTAAAATTAAAGGGTTTTAAAAAGTCGAGATTAGATTAAGGGCTATAAGTCGATGACCTTATAGCCCTTAAAATTACCTTTAAAATGGTTTTTGGATGGACCCGATAACAAAAATTAACGGAGTAAAAGACCAATCGCATTTTTTTTTAAATTTTGGAACATCCATTTTGTATCTGTAATATCATATTTATTTGGTAAATGCTTACAAAATATACATATGTGTATGTATATTTTGTATAGTTCGGAAATATACTGGTAGTATGCCAGTATATTTATAAAATCGAAAGAAAAACACGCGGCCCATCTCCCTGGTATTAATTCTAAAAAAAATTACAAAAGGTAGTTTTTAAAGGTCAACATATTACAATAAATATATTTTTTTTCATAATCGGACAATAAGATTTTTAATCATACATGCATTATTGAAATGATTAAAGCTGCTTAAAAATATATTTTTTTATTGATTCTATTGTAAGAGGTGGTTTTTTAGGGGTTAATATTTCACAAATAAATACAGTTTTTATATTCAGAAAAAACGATTTCAATTTATAAATACAAATAAAACGAATATTGCTGCTAATTTTGTTTTCATTGATCCCAAAATAAGGGGTGGTTTTTAAGGGTTGAAAATTTGCAGTAAATCAATAAATTATATCATAAGCAGTAAACAAATATTTAGTGTAATATAAATGCGCAATTTAATATTTCAAAGAGACAAAATACGATTTTTTTATGATTTTCGACTTTTCTGCTTCGAAATGTTACAGAATATTTATTTTACTCAACTAAATAAGATTTCCATCAATTAAATGCTTTAATTTTCCCAATTTTTTGCAAAAGGTGTGGGTTTCACCCTTAAAACGCAAGAAGCGCAAGTTGAGCACATGTCTTTTTAAAGTTAAGGGTAAAATAAGCTTGATGCCAAATTGTCTTTAAAATAGATGGAGGTTTAAATAATTCTGAGTTTATAGCCTATTTTTACCTTCAGTGATTGTACTATTTTTTTCGATTCGAAATCCTTTTGCATCCCAAAAAACTCATGCTAACATCTTCATGGCCATTGCTGAACAGAAACTCGCTTTGGAGCCGGCACTCCTTGTCTTCACACAGCTTTTTCGGCCAGACGTAAACTTCGTTCGTTATTACGCCGAAACCAATTTTTTTTTCTGAAGAGAGATATTGGAGAGATTATTCTGTAATAGGCAAAGGAAACAATTTGACGTATATTTTGATCAAAATAAATTTTCTGAAGGGACCCATTATTACTTCTCAATCATTTTTTTTTCTATTCAGAAAAAAGAGAAGAGATCCCACCAAAAACACTTATTTTCTATCAGAAATCTTTACCTCTTAAAGTAACGAGATCTAAAATTAGACCAAGTCTCCACCCCTTTAGGTTATTAGTACTGTCACTTTACCATTTGTGGCACATTCTATTGCGGGGCACTATACTACATGACACTTAATTGGGACTTCTATCATATGAGGCACTATACTTGGGAACATGAGGCCGTCAACTATGGCAGTACTGTACTACTTGCAGCACCCAGTAAAAAGCACTTAATTAATCCCCTTAATTTAATACGGGCGTAACTTTCCCTCATGGGGTAGCCCACTACCGGCCTTCAGTACTACCCTCTGAATTGCCAAAGCCGGACCCCCCGACTTTCCGTACGTTTACCTCTTTATACTTTTTTCTATAAAAGTTATTTTAAAATTTTACGGATAATCGTGATAAATGTGAGATCTGGTGTTATATTTCAATAAGTTTTCTTTGGGACTTCGCCTGAAAAATTTCTAAAAAATGGAACCACTTCGGTCCTAGTTCCGGGGTATAGCGAACTGAGCCTGTTCAGTTCTATTGACCCCTATGAACTTGACAGTAATGTATAACAAAAAATCATAAAATACAAAAGCTATCAGTCTTTCATAACTTTTACACAAAAATTTTCTTAAAGTGTTGTTTTAATTTCTATTTTTTTCATTTAAGTTTATCTTGACAACGGTGGCCGACTTGCCATCGAAACGTAGATAGGTTTTTTGATTTTTTGGGAGTTTTTCTATTTTGTTTCAAGCGATCTGCAAGTTCAAAGGGGTCAGTAGGACTGAGCAGGCTCAGTTCGTTATACCCCAGGACTTGGACCAAAGTGGCTCCAATTTTCAGAAATTTTCCAGGCGAGTATCCCAACGAAAACTTATCGAAACATGAATCTGCCACAAAACTATAGAACATATTTAAAATTCATGGTATTGTATAGTAGTATAATCAAGGTCAAATAAATTGCAGCAAATATTAACGATCTTTCGCTTCTGGTGTTACTAATTTGTGACCATGTATTAAACCATTGTTAAACTTACCTAGATTCAATTATAAACACTCAGACTCACTAAAATTTAAATACAAATTTAGCTCGTGTGTTTATTATTGTCATTATTTGCTCCTTTTAACGCCATTTTCTTTTCAGAATCTTCTCGCATATATAGTCAACAAACTAGGAGATCCATCCCAAAAAGTGGCTTCAAAAGCAATATATTGCCTAACGCAACTTTTATTTAAGCACTCCAATATGCAAGAAGTTGTTCTTAAGGAAGTAGAAAAACTGCTTTTTCGTCCCAATGTCAGCACCCGCGCACAGTACTACAGTTTGTGTTTCTTGAGTCAGTTTTATTTGAGCCATGATGCACCGCACGTAGCTAAGAAGATGATCGAGGTTTATTTGGCGTTCTTTAAAGCTTGTGTGAAAAAGGTAAGACACTTGTTACGTAAAATTGTTTCATATTTTAGTAAATATAATGAAATTTTATATAGTCCCTTGCATGTACAGGGTTATTCATTTTAAAGTAAACAGGGCTTTATTTTTGAACTTCCCTGAATTGTTTTAAAAAACGAATCTAGCCATTTCGTGTATTTTTTTCCGTAGAATTCAATAATCTTATCAGAAAAACATTTGAAACAAAACCAAAAGAGTTACAGCACGAGAGACGTATTTTTTAAATGGAATACCCCGTATATTTTTATATTAATAGATAGAGATTTTCACGAGGAATTCGGTGATATAGGGGTGGCTGGGTTTATTTTCTGCGGTTCTGCTGCAACTCTCTAAAAACTGCATGATACTATAAGGATAGTTTCACCTGAAAAAACCTGACTGCCACAGGTCACAGGTACTTATTTGTCAAAGTCAAGAATTTTAAAATATGTTTATTACTTTTTGGAGTATTTTATAATGAGATTTTCATCAGAAGAACGGCTTCAAATTATAACTCTCTATTATAAATGTGGAGAAAACGCCAGGGAAGCACAACGAAGATATGTTGCAAATTTCCACCGAAATATATCAGTAAAAACGATTTTAAAATGAAGGTCTTATTCGAAAAAACAAAATCGTTACATATTAGAAAAAGGACTACAATGAGAAAAAGAAACCGGGATATTCTAAATTATTTTACTTTGTATCCCATAAAGTCAATTATTGACGCAGTTAGAGACTTGAGGTATGGCCCTGCAAGAAGAAGAGTAACCTATGCGACGATTCAGAGAACACTGAAATATTTTAGGTATCTTCCATATCACGTTCTTCCAGTGCAGCATTTAACACGTGAACAAAAGGAACTTCGTTTTCAATTTGTTTCCCAAATTTTAATCCATGAACAAGATAACGATCCTAGCCTGTTTCAAACGATTTTTTGGACGGATGATGCTACGTTCACTACATTGGGAATGTTTAACCAACGTAATACGCACAGCTGGGCAAGACAAAATCCCAGGAAATTTCAAGAAATTAAATACCAAGGGAGGTCTTATCTTCATGTCTGGTGTGGTGTGCTTAACAATAGAATTGTCGGGCCAATTTTCTATAAGGGATCCTTAACTGAAGAAAGATATCTCAATCTTCTTGAAAACGATATTGAGGACATTTTAGAAAAATTGCCACTCGAAACGTATCGCAAGATAATTTGGCAACAAGACGGAGCGCCGCCCCATGCTGTTCGTCAAGTTGTGCAGTATCTCAATCGCCGATACAATCAGTGGATTGGACGTTATTGCACTATTAGATGGCCACTTAATAGTCCAGATATTACAATTTTGGACACTTTTCTATGGGGTCACTTGAAGAATGTCTTTTACCAAAATGGGAACACAAACACGGAAGAAATTAGAGAAAAAATTGTAAATGAAATTAATCGTCTTAACCATGAACCCCAAATAATCTCGACGAGCTTAGAAAACGGGGGTGATATAGAACATTTAAATTATTAGTAATATTATATTTTTTTGTTATAAGTGTTCTTATTACCGCCATATTTTACATCGTATTGTATTTTAATTTTTTCCGTTTATTGTAATTTTGTTGCTTGGTTTAGAAATAGATATATCATATCATTTTTAGCATATAATATAATTTGAAGCCGTTCTTCTGATGAAAACCTTATTATAATACTACTCCAAAAAATAATAAACGTATTTTTAAAATTCTTAACTTTCACAAATAAGCAGCTTTGACCTGTGGCAGCCAGGTTTTTTCAGGTGAAACTATCCTTATAGTATCATGCAGTTTTTAGACAATTGCAGCAGAACCGCAGAAAATAATAAACCCAGCAACCCCTATATCATCAAATTCCTTGTGAAAATCTCTTTCCATTGATATGAAAATATACGGGGTATTCCATTTAAAAAATACGTCACTCGTGCTGTAACTCTTTTGTTCTTGTTTCAAATGTTTTTCTGATTAGTTTATTGAATTCTATGGAAAAAAAATATACGAAATGGATATATTCGTTTTTTAAAAAAGAACAGGGAAGTTCAAAAGTAAAGCCCTGTTTACTTTAAAATCAGTAAAGCCCTGTTTACTTTAAAATCAGTAACCCTGTATGAATCAAAAGATTAAAGGCAAGGAAAATATTGTTATAATTAAATATTTTTTTAACGATTCTGTAAACTGATTTTATGTATGTAAAGAATAAGATATTTATTAGACAAAAACTGTTCCACGTTGAGGGTTGCGCTAAACGAAAATTCACTGTTGCTACTTCTAGTGATTTATCGCTAGAATATAATTGGAAAATGAAAGCGTTTAATCTATTTCTGAACTAACATGACCAAGCAAAACTAGGGCTTCTAAATTTGTCTAAATTATTCTACTTTGATTAGCCATGGCAGAGTTGCGGCTAAACGAAAAACTTTACTGTTCTACTTCTAGTGATTTATCAGTCTGAAATATAATGGGAAAATAAAAAGCCGTTTAACTAACTGAATAACCATGACCAAGCAAATCTAGTGGCTTCTAAATTTGCAAATTATCTCTACGTTTGATTAAGCATGGCAGAGTTGGGCCTAAACGAAAAGTTTACTGTTCCTACTTTTAGTGATTTATCACGTCTAAAATATAACTGGGGAAAATAGAAAGCCGCTTTAACTAACTCGAACTAACCATGACCAAGCTAAACTGAGGGCTTCTAAATTTGTCTAAATTATCTCTACGTTTGATTAAGCCATGGCAGAGTTGCGGCCTAAACGAAAAAGTTTACTGTTCCTACTTCTAGTGATTTATCACGTCTAAAATATAACTGGGGAAAATAGAAAGCCGCTTTAACTAACTCGAACTAACCATGACCAAGCAAAACTGAGGGCTTCTAAATTTGTCTAAATTATCTCTACGTTTGATTAAGCCATGGCAGAGTTGCGGCCTAAACGAAAAAGTTTACTGTTCCTACTTCTAGTGATTTATCACGTCTGAAATATAATTGGGAAAAATAAAAAGCCGCTTTAACTAACTCGAACTAACCATGACCAAGCAAAACTGAGGGCTTCTAAATTTGTCTAAATTATCTCTACGTTTGATTAAGCCATGGCAGAGTTGCGGCCTAAACGAAAAAGTTTACTGTTTCTACTTCTAGTGATTTATCACGTCTAAAATATAACTGGGGAAAATAGAAAGCCGCTTTAACTAACTCGAACTAACCATGACCAAGCAAAACTGAGGGCTTCTAAATTTGTCTAAATTATCTCTACGTTTGATTAAGCCATGGCAGAGTTGCGGCCTAAACGAAAAAGTTTACTGTTCCTACTTCTGGTGATTTCTCACGTCTGAAATATAATTAGGAAAAATAAAAAGCCGCTTTAACTAACCAGAATTAACCATGACCGACCAGAACTAAGGGCTTTGGAATTTACCTAAATTATCCCTACTTAATAACAAAATTTTCATAATTTTTAATATGGTATTTATTTGGTTGGTTATTTGGGTCGTCACAATGGTCGGTGTACAAAACGAGAAGCATAAAATTGAATAAATAATTTAGTGTACAAAAAAGAATGTTTCAGGTAAATTTCTGAAGTGTATGAAACGCGAGTGTATGAAACTAGAAAACACCTATTGAAACTACCCCATTCAGAGTAAGCAATGCTTCAAAGCATTTATTTTAACATGAGCAAAATTAATTACGCCACCTACTACATTTATCGTTTAACTTTTTTTAGGGCGATGTGGATAGTAGAATGATGTCGGCCCTTCTAATGGGCATAAACAGGGCTTATCCTTATTCAAAAATGGAGTTTGAAGATATGTCGGACCACGTAAATACATTGTATAGGCTAGTTCACATGGCCAGTTTTAATATTAGTCTTCAGGTACTTATGTTGTTGTATCACGTGACAGGAGAAAAAATGGCGGATAGGTAGGTATACTAACATTACTTGTAAAAATGTAATTCAATTACAATTACCAATTACTTGTCTAAGTGGTAGTAAATTACAATTACGAATTACTAGTATGTTTGTTAAAAGTAATTCAATTATCAATTAAAACTAAAAATAATTAAATATTTTAGCAATTACTCTATTTAAATTACCACTTATTTATTAAACACGATACACTAAACAAACAAAATATTTATACTAATATGCATCATACGCGCACGTCACACTATTCAATCTGCTTTCTCGGCAAGTTCAACATTAAAGGACTCTAAAATATATTTTTTTTTCTACCCCAAACATCAACATTTTTTTGCACAAAAAAGTATAAAAACGGTGGCAGTACGCATGAATCGAAAAAACGAAATCGGCGCGAAGGCGGCGTTCGCCGGATTCAAAGCGGCGCGCCGTGTTTCAAGATGCTCTTTCTGGCTGGCCAAAATTCCGGCATTTTCCATAATGCAAGCTAATTAAATTTTCCCTAGTAATTTAATTATTTATTAGGTAATTAAATTGATTTCTAAGTAATTCAATTCATTATAAGCAATCGAATTACTTCCTAAGCAATTGAATTACTTGGGATTCGTGAAAATCAATTACCAATTAAGATTACATTATCCTATTAATTGATAATCCAAATACATTTACCTTTTTCGGAAAGTAATTGAATTTTAAAAATCCAATTACTGAGAAGTAATTGAATACATCTGCCTAAAAATGAGCGACTAAAAATTACTTTTGTATTATCATAAAATAAACACCTTAAATATGATTTATTTTTATAATTTACACCCCAGTTACCAGTTATTTTGTAATGGCAGCTTTGGCGGTTTAAAAAAAGTGCTAGTACTTTTTACTAACCCAGTATATGGCCTTCACAGCCGTTCTGCAGAGTCGATAATCCGCTGTATGGCAAATTTAAAACAACTGCGTTGCTGGTACAGTACGTTCCACAATAATTCGTTGATTTCTCATTTTAGCTGCTACTGTTAGTCGTAAAACTCAATATACTTTGGGTACCTGCATGTGGGTCCGGATTTAAAATTTTCTTTATTTATTATTGTACCTACTTTTTGGTATATTATGTAGGTTATAGGCAAATTTCAGGTGTTGAATATAAAGCAGAGACTTTTCGTCCTAGTTCATCAGTCATTTGGAGTTTGTCCAGGTATTTTTGTGTGTGTTGTTGAGCATCCAAAATAGCTAACCTAAACTATTAATATTAGTAGGTAATCAGGACCTGTACCTTTTCAAAAGCTGCGGTGCCTACACAATAGATATTGGTCAGGCAACCTATTTATGGTTGAGTTTTCTACTGAGGGTTGCGTACGAACAATAATTATGCTGATAAACAAAATGTCAATTATTTTAGGTTCCAAAAGAGGGTCTCCAAGAAAAATATTTTTCAGATCTTTGATTTCTTCAGGTTTTCATAGACCTATAGATTTTGAATTGCAGATATTTTATTACTATTTCTGTTTTACAAATAAAGCAGAATACTACGTGTGTCAATTTTTTACAGCCATATTCTATAAAATACTGAATTTAGGGTGGGAAAAAAGTCTTGTTTAGAGATTATTATAATTTTTACCTGTTGAATGTATTTGGGTCTTTTTCAAGGCCTTTGCTAGCTCCGATTTAAAATGTCATACACTAATTTGTATCTGTTTGTTATATTTTAGATATTATGCAGTCTTATATAAGAAATTATTAGACCCAAAACTATTGACAACTACTCATCAAGCAATGCTTCTTTCCTTGTTATACAAGGCTTTACTTAAAGATACGCAAATACACAGAATAAAAATGTTTGTTAAGCGATTACTACAGGTAAGCAATTAGCTAATAGGTTACGTTTTTTTGCTAACAAAATTTAGAAGCAATCCTAATTTAACAACATTGTTGTTATAACGTTAGTTTTTGTA
Organism: Listronotus oregonensis; assembly: GCA_019359885.1. Classification (NCBI taxonomy): domain Eukaryota; kingdom Metazoa; phylum Arthropoda; class Insecta; order Coleoptera; family Curculionidae; genus Listronotus; species Listronotus oregonensis. The sequence continues at coordinate 18,249 of JAHBCN010002089.1, forward strand.
ATAAAGAAAGAAAAAATATCTAATTTATGAGCCGTGTGGGACATACAGGGTGTCCAAAAATACTGTTCGAATAATTCTAGGGGTAATTCTACATGTTAAATTAAGAAGAAAAGTTCATATGAACATAAGTCCGCAAATGCGTCCTAAGGTTGTTATGGCGATTCAAAGATTGCACCGAGATTTAGGTTTTATTTTATATCACTGAAACCCTTTCAGACAGCCATCTGAATTTAGGCATATTTGCTTTTAATAGTAGATACTTTTTAGTTTTTTACTATATTTAAATTATTATTTTAAACAGGTTCGTACCGAGAAAGGAGGCCCGATTTAATTTGTTCCATTTTTTATTAAACGTCATATTTTTGCAGTTTTCTATAGACACATTGATTCCGCGGTATAAATAACTTAAAAAAGGTATTTCTGTAGAAAACCTGTCAGGCTAGCCGTTTTCGAGATAATACTCAATGAAAATAGTGCATGCATGGTCGCCCAATAATAATAAAAATTTCCACATGAAAGTAGGTTTATGTCGGTGCTTGTGTTAATGATGTTGAAAATAATAAAAAAGGTCTAGTTACTCTAGTTATAGTAAACGAATTTAACATAAAGTTTAAAAATAAAGTTTATTCGATTATTATACTCTTTTGCTTGGACGACCATGCATGCACTATTTTCCTTGGAGAGTGTTTTTTTCGAAAACGGCTAGCCTGACAGGTTTTCTACAAAAATACCTTCTTTATGTCATTTAAACTGCGGAATCAAAAGTTCTAAAGAAAACTGCAAAAATATAACGTTTATTAAAAATGTGAACAAATTAAATCGAGTTCTTCCCTGCCGGTACGACCCTGATTGAAATAATAATTTAGTAAAAACACTGAAAAGTACCTACTATTAAAAGCAATTTATATGCAAAAATTCAGATGGCTATCTGAAACGGTTCCAGAGATATAAAATAAAACCTAACCCCGGACCTATGTTCATATAAACTTTTCTTCATAATTTAACATGTAGAATCACCCCTCGAATTATTTGAACGGTATTTCCGGATACCCTGTATTTTTTAGGGAAATTTATGGGGAATATTATCTCCAAATTTTCGACAAAAGTTTTTATATCATTTTTGGTAATAGTACATTACTTTGGTGTTTGATACTTACAATAAATTTGGGTAGAAATATTGCTTTTATTTATGTGATACTCCTGTAAACAAATGTATTTTAGAATAAGATAACCTTAAAAAGTTATAAATAAAAAAGAGCTTTTTGTATTCTTAAAATTGTATTAGATGTAACTCTAAATTGTTACTTTTGAATGTTGTAACAGTTGGTTGTTTCTTCATATTTGTGGAAAAAGTGAAAATATAAGAGAAAAATCACAATGGACAAAAAACGGCTGCTATAGGGGAACGTGGATATTAGCTCTTTAAAAAAAATAAAAAAGCATTTTGCTTAACCTTTTTTAGTTTTAGTAGGAAGATAGATTTATGGATAATTGTTTAGGATTTTTCACAATTATTAATCAGCTTCAAGTTTTAAATACTGATGTAATTTACATATAAATTCTGAAAGTGGATCAAAATTTTAAAACAAATTTGTCAAATATATCTATCTGAACCGACTTAACAACCCCAAAAATTGTTTTGCGTAGATTATCGCGATTTTTCTTAAGGGGGTATTCTAGCCTAGAAGCATGAATTTCAAACGTTTTTTCGAACTCGATAAAAAAACAAATATTTTTACTACCCATTTTTTTATTTCTTATTTGTATTTCAGAAATACATAGAAAAATTAAAAACTTTAAACATTAAAACTCAAAAAGTTGTCGGCTGGTATAGTGGGGGGTCCAAAAATAAAGGGTGTCCCGGCATGCAGGATTCCAACCCCTTTTGGTCATCTGAAACAAAAAAATCGAACTGATTTTTAATCAGTGAAGTTGTATATATCTCCTCAAGCTTAAAGCCAAAAAAAATCTTTTTACAACATTTGAAAAAAAATCACGTTTTTGTAGTAGTTTTTGATTTTTAAAAGAACAGTAAAAATCAAAATTTTAACTTGAATCTGCTTGGTGATATAGAGGAATGTATAGACAAGCTTCTTATAAAATTTCAAAAAAATCGGATCAGTAGAACTTGAGATATCATGCACGCCGCCTTAAAAAAAAGTCGTTTCGAGAAAAACGCGTTTAAAGTTTTAGGTTAAGTTTCAGGTAGTCTAACAGATAGAATAGTACATATTACTTACATTTTTTTATTTAGCAATTAGAGCTGCATATATCGGGCCTCCTTCTACCACAACTTGAATATTTAACGAATTTGTTTTTGAAAGACGAGCACTTTTTCCTTCTTTTGGAGCACTTGAAGCTCAAAACTTAGAACGATTCTAGCTTCATTGCGCCGAACAAAAAATTTAGCTATAACGTTTAAAATAATTCGCATTTCGAAAAATCCTTGTAAGGAGATATTCTTGAATATCTAAACTATCGAAATATGAAAAAAAAACTTTTTTTTCAACTTTCTAGATTACAATACCCCCTTAAACTCTGGAGCCGGTTTCAGTCACTTTCTTCACTCCTTCATCCCTACAGTGTTACACCAACTAATTCTTGGATAGAAATAAAGTAAACAAACCTTGTTTGGCACTAATATGATTAAAGGGGCAGGGCGGGAGAGTTCTTGTAAACACACTGCACCGGCAACGCTGATAAACACTCTGAATAACATCACTCCGAAATAATGACTTTTTCAATGTTAACGGCATTGCAACATAAATAACATTTTTATAAATCGATTATTCTTTATTGGTAAACATTATTTTTAAAGCCAGAAAACTATTTTTGTTTATTATCTAAAGTGACAAACAGATATGTCATTCACTTTAGATGCTCAATTCGATTACTGTTGACCGAGTCAGTTTACAAAATGTGTTATTGAGTAATACAACCTACTAGAAAGAGATTAAAAAGTGCCGTACAATACCTGATTTACTATAATTTTTTATCAATTGAATACAGCAGGTGTCCAAATCAACGTTGTTGCCGGTACAATCGGATCTTGGAACTGTCATATTAATAAATGTTTATATTTAAATCGATGTTGCCTATATTAACACAAAAACCAATATTTTCAAATAATTTTATTACATTTTCAAGAAAATTTCCTGATTTTGATTTTTGAGATCTGGCAATTTGTTTACGTTTTTCCAAAACAAAAGCAAACAAATCGCTATACCAAACACCCTGCCTACAAACTGGCGTTGCGTTAATTCTAGTCCTTAAGTTCGTTGGTCTACATCTACATTATGGAACTTACTTCCTGCAGATACCTTTTCTTCCCCTATAATCTTTAAGGTCGGTCTTGATAAATTTACTCTTACTGCCTTTAGGACACCTACAGTATGTTTGTACTGTATACTGTAAGGCTTCGAGGTCTGTCCCAACATAAAAATCTCTATAACCAGTTTGACTTTTTTCTAATAGATTTAAAAATATTCTTAAACTTGTATATAGCATTCTTCGTTAACTGTCTTACTCTAGGAAATAATCAACTGTTTCCATACATAAAAGCATCAGTGTAATTAAAATTGCCAAAAAAACTTTAATTTTCTTTATAGATTTCATTATTTGTCCAACCGAATTTTTCCTGTGGAATTCTATATTTGGTATCTCAACTTTTAAGCAAAAAGCGGGAACTGCAAGCACTTACTCTACAAGAACTGAACTTACCTAATCTCGACCATTTTGATGATGATGAGGAACATTATGTTGATATTAAAGACGAAAAAGATGTTGAAATTAAACAAGAGAAAGAAGACGAACTTACTGAACATATAGAACTAAAAGAAAAAGAATCGATTCTACCAGGTGCTCATAGCTCAAGCAAAGATAATAAAAACCCAGTAGAGAATGGAACCCCAGAACTTCTTGAAACAATAGAAATTAAGGAAGAAGAGCCTTCAGAGGAGCAGAAGCCTGACGTAAACTTATTGGAAATAGCTTTTAAAGGCTCCAGTTGGGTACACGTTGCTCCATCTGGTAGTACACAGAAGAAATCCTACAAACCAATTGTCAAGTACAACCCCCTGGCTAGAAACCCGTTATATGGAGGCGGGGATTTTTTAGCCTATACTGAATTAAGGTTTTTAAAAAACCATTTTCATCCTACAGTGGCATTGTGGGCGGAGCAAGTTATGAACGGAGAGAGAATTAATTATAGTGGAGATCCTTTGAAAGATTTCACGCTAATAAGGTTTTTAGATAGGTAAGTATGAATTGTTGATAAGCTACTTAATAATTATAAAGATTTTTTTTCTATTGAAAACCATTGACTTTTACAAACCCAGTGTTCTATTTATAGGTCATTCTATCGATTTTCGCAATTACAGCTCAGCTATTAAGATTTAAGAGTAAGAGAGATAGATACAGAAATGGGAATACCAACAGGGGTACACGTGCAACAACTCGCTGCAAGTAGAATCATCTGACCTTGGGGAGTCCAATATTAAAATATAAAAAATAGTGATTTTTAAGTTCAACAACATAAGACCTGTAATAGGCGTAGTCACAACGAATTTATGTTGCCAAACGTTCCCCATGATCCTTCGTCACGTGAAAATGGAATGTAAGAATTTTAAAAATTGGAATTAGTCTTTTAAAACGGCGAATAATAAAATTTAATACTAAAAAAGGTTTCAAACAAATATTAATATGCGAATTGAACATAGTTTAGAACTTTGAAATCCATTAGAAAAAAATATATGAAAAAAGTGTTGGACACAATATTAGCCTTAAATTTATTTAAAGTATTAATTTCCTTTCCTATTTTTTTTATAAAAATCTACTTGCAGAAACATAACTAAAAAGTAGATAATATAATGTTCTAGAAAAAAAATAGTCCTTTACCATAAGTCTTTAACTTTCGCGTGTGTATCTTCGTTACGGTAAAATTGTAAAGAGCTTGTTCTGAATTTGTTGTTTTGACGTCTTGATCCACTCTGTAATGAATGTGTACGAATTTAATATTCCAAAAAAACTCAATACAAACTATGTATGTATAAACAAGAGTGTTTGACGTGGTTGAACTAAAATATTAATTTTTTATTTAAAGCAGTTTCTCAAGTTAACAAATCATGTCTTGTTTTATACATTCAATATAAAAATAAGTAACACCTTTATACTTTAAATTTCGTGTTGTTAAAGTAGATCAAATATAATAAGCGGGCAAATAAATTTGCCGTTAATTTTCCTTTGCAAAGATTACACTTGGCAAAATTGATATTTATGAGCTGTAATAGCCGCACTTTGTTATCGGTGGTCGATAGTTTAACCAGTTAATAGGAAGCATCAAGAGAAGCATTATTTGTATATTGCTTCTTTATCTGAATAAATACCATCTTACGTAAACGGGCAAGTTTTGTTTAATATCTTTAGGATTCAAAAATGCTCCTTTTAGCATTTTTAAATCTTATCCATCTAACTTAGCATTTGGCGTGTTAATTCCTTGCATTCACATAGTATGTTTCGCTCGATCTGTCACAAACCCTACAGCGTTTATTGTCAGTCTTTCTGATCTTTTTGAGGTAATAACTCGGAGAGCCGTGTTCTGTCAGGATGTTGGTAACTATTCTGAGTTTGTTTTTTGAAGCTCTTATAGCTTCTTAGTATAGTTAGGCATTTGCAAGATGAATTTCTTCGCTTGTCTTTGGCCTGGAGCGTCATTCCAGTGAGTCTCTTGTTGCCTTTTTCCCATTCTCTGAGTTTTTTCAATAGGTAACTCCTAGTTAAGCCGCAGAAAGATTCCGGTCCCTAAAAGGGGGCCTGTGGCTAGTTGGTCGGCCATATCATTGCTTTCCACACCCTCATGTCCTGGCACCTACCTTAGAGTAACAGGTTTCCTGACTTTAACTTACGTGCCTGTATTACTCTTAAGGCACTAAGTAGGGATTCTCTTCTTACGCTCAAGTACAGCAGCAGCAGGCCCAGCATTTCCTCCATGGCGGCGCGGCGGTTGAAGTAGTTTTCATCGCCCCTGTGATTCCTTGAGAGGCAAGCCCTTGCGGTTAGTAAGCTTCTTTTGTGTCGTTACTTCCTCTATTTTTTGCCACCACACCAGGGAGGTGATTATCGGTTTTACGATAGTAATGTATGACCAGTAGATCATAGGTTAGAAAAACACAAATTTGCATGTTTTTCTGGATAACCCCGAAAATATTGTGATTTTTTCCAATTTTTAACCATCAGTTAAATCTCTATCTCTTACCTTATCGAGATCTTTAAGCATGTATTTAAATTTTTCAATACCCTGCATAGTAAAAAAATAATTATGCATTTCTTAACACTCGACGATATTTTGAAAAATTTCCAGATTCTTATAATAGTAATAATACATATTAAACATCATTATTTATTGGGTTTTAGATTTGTCTTTAAGAATCCAAAAAATATGGAAGACAAAACAGGAGCACATCCAACTTTTGGTAAAAGAAAAATGTACAACCCGAAAGGTGTAAAAATGTTACCTGTAAATTCAAGAAGTTACCTAAATGAAAATAAAAATAACATTCCTGTCGAAGAAATGTTCCTTTATTCGTAAGTACTTAAAAAACCTTATTTTTTACTTTTCACTGCTAGCCCAATAAGTGGGCTTTTTGACCTAAAAAAAAATTCCGACCAAGCAGAATTTTTGTAAAGGTGTTTATTTTGGTGTCTTAAACATACCCTGAGAAACACCCTTGATTTGAAATATAAGATTTTTTTGGTGGGGGTAAAATGGGATAATAGTTATTAACATTACAAGTGCCTTTATGAACATGATTATAACGAGTGTGAAAGATTAGAATGAGGTCGAACACTGTGAGCCATTCTGATCTTACGAGTGTTGTAGTCATGTTTAAACGCACCTGCGAAGTTGCAGGTTTTTCTAATTGCAAAAGCGTTAACTGATAGACATTTATTTTTTACAACCAGGAAGAGGAAAAACTAAAAAAAATGTAAATTTGGAAAATTTAATCAACTTAACTGTTACAGTAACACCACATTGGACAAAAAAGTTCTAAAGTTACTTCAGAATCAAAGATACTTGCAAAATTGCGTCTAAGTTTTTTTAAAATTACAAATATTAAAATAACTAATATTGAAAATGGAATTTAATTTACTCTTAGCAATGTATGACCTTCTGCTAAATGAGAAATCAAGAATTCATTTGATAAGCACGGGTACTACTCAGTATAGATGTCTGAAAATATTTTTTTTTGTGACAGAAAAAATTCCCCCTCCCCTCCCACTTGCCTCCATGATGTATCGTTTCTTGCCACAAAAAAAAACCGCCTATAGAACTCTATTTCTGTGATTGTGTGGAAAATAATATGTGTATTTTAAAAAAAATCTAATACTGTATTTGTATCTTGTTATAAACCTAAAAACAAGGTATTCTGCAAGTCTAGGAACCTTTTTGGGTAGAATTTTATAAGCTACAATTATTTTCGGTATAACTAGTTAATTCGGAATTTTAATAACTTGGGACAAACTCACAAAAAACTATACTTTAACCCTTTTCGCCCCTTAAAATCACAAAAAAATCCCTGGTTCAAATCAAGGGTACTCTTTAAAGAGACGCCTAACCACACTAACCACAACTAAAAATTTTCTTGAAATTTTTTAGTTATCTTCAAAAAAAATATCAAGATAAACCTTTAAAAGAAGATGAAGACAATAGCGATCTGGAGTCAGTCCAAAGCGAAGAGTTTGAAGAAATGCTTGATAAAATGGCAGGACTGAAGGTAAAAAGTATAAAAGTACTTCTCAACCCAACCATTGAACTAAAGTAACTTTATTCTTTGAAATGGAGTATGATTACCTGAAATAATTTACTTTCTTATAGGATGGCGACAGTGATGAAGAAATTGACTACATGGGCGAAATTGGAGATAGCCTTAAGAAGAAACCTGAAAAATCAAAAAAGAAAAATGAAGATGAAGAACAAAGTGAAGAAGAGGAACTCTTAAGTGAAGACGAAGAAGAAGATGGGCTTAGCGATGAAGAGGCTGACTTTAGTGATGACGATTTCGGCACCGCTGACTTTGGAAATGACGATCAGGAGTTAGATGAGGAAGAAGGTGGTTTAGAGGCCACTGAAGAAGACTTGGGTAAAAATTAATTAATGCGTTACTTTAAGACGTGCTATTATTCAATTTATCTTTTTTTACAGATTTAATTAATGACCTTAGCGACGATGAGAATGAAGAATTGGAATTTCCATCGGACTCTGAAGAAGAAGAATCACCAAAGAAAAAATTTAAGAAAAAGGGTAAAAAGAACGACACTTCTTCGCTGTTTGCTTCTGCGGAGGAGTTTGCTGCTCTACTTGACGATGAAGGAAGCTCAAAACAGAAACCGGGTAGTTCTAATGTATTGGCGAATAGAGATAAAGCGAGTAAGTATAAGGATATTAAAACTGTAGTAGATAGTCGAGGAAACGTGGCATAAAAATAGGCCTTAGGAGGGATTTTTTGTGCAGTAAGATGGATTTGAATGTGGTTATTTGCATTAAAAAAATGCATTTTCGGAATGCGTTTTAAAGTTTGCAATTATAAAAAAATTATAACTAGATAAATAATGATGGAAATTAGCCCAAATTTGTTTCTCAGGGGTTTTCGAGGTCGCTAAACACGAATATGATATTGACAAGAACTTATGCAGTACCTGGTGCGCGCTAAGGATGGTGTAAACATTGTCTTCTAGAGTTTTACGACAATTTCTCCTAATGTCGGCCCAATTTTGTAACTTTGGTCTTTTTGAGGTCGCTGAACACAAATATGACAATAACAAGGACTTGTGGAGTGCCTGGTGCGAGCCAAGGATGATGTAAACGTCGTCTTCTGGCGTTTTATTACAAATTCTTTTCATATCAGCCCAATTTCTTTACTCGGGGGGGTATTTGAGGTCGCTGAACACAAATATAATATTGACAAGGGTCTGCGAAGTACCTGGTGCGCCTTATCCTATGTGGATGCAGAAAACATGGGTTGATCTACAATTTACCTTGCAAAAATTGTGCTTTTATAGACTATGATAAAAAATTATTTTTTATTAAATATTAAACTCTCATAAAATTGTATTGATACCAACCTATCCGGACACCGGGTATCTCGAAGACCATAATCTGGTACCGGGTACTAGAATACGACGTTTACACGATCCTTAGCGCGCACCGGGTAATTCTACAGGCCCTTTTCAATGTCATATTCGTGTTCAGCGACCACAAAAACCCCGCGAGTAACAAAATTGGGCTAATATTAGGTCGCAAAACTCCAGAAGACGACGTTTACATCATCCATAGCGCGCACCGGGTAATTCGCAGGCGCTTGTCAATGTCATATTTGTGTTCAGCAACTACAAAAACCCTTCAAGTAACAAAATTGGGTTGATATTAGGTCGTAAAACTCCAGAAGACGACAATTACATCATCCATAGCGCGCACCAGGTACTCCGCAGGCCCTTGTCAATGTCATATTTGTGTTTAGCGACCTCGAAAACTTCCCGAGTAACAAAATTGGGCTAATATTAGGAGGAATTGCCGTAAAACTCCAGAAGACAACGTTTTCACCATTCTTAGCGCGCATCTGGTACTCCGCAGACCCTTGTCAATGTCACATTCGTATTCAGCGACCATAAAAACTCCCCAAGTAAAAAAATTGGGCTGATATTAGGATTTGTCGTAAAACTCAAGAAGATGATGTTTACGACACCAGGTACTCCGCAGGCCCTTGTTAATGTCATTTTTTAATGCACAAATGCAGTTTTTTATTTCCCATTAATTAGGTTTATTCACAAAGTTTGTAGACGTTCATACGAATCAAATGCAAAAAAATGCATTCAAATTCATCTTACTGCACAAAAAATCCCTTGTGCATTACTTCGTTTTCTCGACTATATTATTATTTATTGTCATATTAAAAAAAAAAAAACTAAGTATAGCACTACTATAATATAGAAATTATGATTTATTCATCGAAAATTATTCATCTTTTAGGTCAAAAGCAACTTATGTGGGAAGAAAAACGGAACACTTGGATTAAAGGCTTCAACAGGGCAGTGAAAGGTGACAAGGACGGTAAATTCTCCAAGAGAAAAAGTAAAAGTAAATTCCAAAGTAAAAGTAAGAAGTTTAAAAAATAAACCATCTGAATTTCTGTTAGGTTGTAAAATAGTGTACTGAATGTTAAAATTTTATACATTAAAAATAAATTATATAAATTTAAATTTGGTTTCATTTTTTTTTTTTTTTTGAATTCCAGTGTCGCTCTCAGTTTCAAGTGATTTTGTGCACATACATATACCCTGGGACTTGAACCAAAGCTATTTGCAATATGTTTTGCAGAAGTTTGTTTAAGGTATATGCATTATGAATGTAGGAGAAGGAAATAATAAAATAAGGCACACAAAATTAAATAATAAAAGTATTTATATTTTTATAAAACTTGTTTAACATCTATGTACCTACTTAATGCATTACTACTAAATCCCTAGTCACAGGACCCATCCAACCAACCGTCTCTCCATCTCTGATTTACTTTTGAACAGTCAAAAATTTCTTTACCTATTTTAACATTTACCTTATTGTGAAGACGACACAGCCACTGACTTAGTTCTTCTTGGGAATCTACTTTGGGAGGATCTATTTTTAATCTAAAAAAATGAACAAAAATATGACAACAATGTACAGCCTTTAGCACCTAAAGATTTTGATTTAAAGAAAAAACACTATTTTTGATTACAAAAGATTATGTTTAACTTCTACAGATCACATTATTTAGCCAACACTTTTAATTTATAAGATTCTAGGTATATGTTTATATCTGTCAAAGACATTGTAATAATTAAAAGAAGGGTATGATTTAGTCACCAAATTATTCACTTTTTAGTTATCATCACCCAAAAATGCAATTAATGACCCAACAGTAAAAATTATATTCTCTAAACTAAGCAAAGCTAACCAAATTAAGTGATGCTATTATTTTGGTGAGAGATTTACTATTTTGAAAACACATTATTTCGAGCATGAAAGCAATTTTATGGGCTTAATTTACAGTGATTATTTCTTTATTTACACTATAAACTGTAATAAACATAAATTTGATAACAAATAAGTTAATTTGGCATAAAAAAATAATTTTGGGCTTTGATAAAATAATAAGAGAATTTCCTTTAGGAGAAAAAAAGAGTGACCGCAAAAACTGCCTGTTTTTTCACAATTCACAGAGAGGTGAGGAAAAGACATACAAATATGTATTTTATACCAAATTACTCGTCACAAAAAATTAGGAAGAGCATTGTTTTTCATTTTTTGCAAATTTTCAAAAATAACCCCTATTTGGAGGTTGGAAAGTCGCCAAATCTGAAGAATTGCGAAAATAGCAGTTTTATTAAAAGTTATTTTTGTTTCAAATGGACCTTCGAAAAATGAAATAATACATTTCCATTCCTGGAAGGTTGTAAATCAACCCCTATAGATTATGTGGGGTGCAAAATCATCCCCTAAAATATATAAAATCAAATGCAACTTTAAAAATTGCAAAAAAATAAGATTTTTTAGGACATGACTAATAAAAAACAAATGTATATGATAATCTGAAATCACTCTTAGATAAGGGTGTCATATTGTTTTGATCCAAGTATATAAAGCAGGAGTACCTCAATTTTTCGAGTTCACTTTTAACCAAAACCATCCCTGCAGGGGGTATATTCATGCCCTAACAGGTAGAAAATCATATACAACTTAAAATTGTAAAAAATATTTAGATGTTTTAGAATAACTCAAATATGATATTAACATAAAACCAACGTTCAGAGTGAGTTTTGATAATAAACCACACCTAAAATTAAGGGTAATATCATATTTGAGATATCCTAAAACACCTGAATATTTTTTTAAAACAATTTTAATTTGTATATGATTTTCTACATTTTAGGGGATGGTTTTGGTTAAAAGTGAACTTGAAAAATCTAGGTCTAGGTACACCTGCATTATATACTTGAATCAAAAAAATATGCAGCCAAGACTTTTTTAAAAAAAGCTAGCATTCATTTAATTTTTCCCATTGATAAGAGAGGTTTCACCCTTAGAAAAGAGTGGTTAATTATTATATACAATTGTTTCTTATTAGACATGCCCTGATAAATCTCATTTTTTTTTTGCAATTTTTAAACTTGCATATGATTTTATATATTTTAGGGGATGATTGCACCCCCACATAGTCCATGAGGGTTGGTTTGCAACCTTAACAGGAATGGAGATGTATTATTTCATTTCACCAATGTCCATTCGAAACAAAAATCGCAGTAAAATTAATACCACTGCTATTTTCGCAATTTTTCAGATTTGGCGACAACAACAACCCCTAGATAGGGATGATTTTTGAAAATTAGCAAATAAAAAGCAATGCTCATCCTAATTTTTTGCGACGAGTAATTTGGTATAAAATACATACTTGTATGTCTTTTCCTCAGCTCTTTGTGAATTGTGAAAAACAGGCAATTTTTGAGTAATTTTTGCGGTCACTTTTTATTATAGTGATAAAAAAATATTTCCTTAGACCAACCAAAATTATATTGAGAGAGTTTGTTTGACCAAGTGTTTTAAATTGAATTAAAGTCCAGGGTATTCCATTTTCAACTTATTAAAGGGGTTCTGGGTTATCAACAATAAAAGATGCAATGATATAGGCTTTCAATAGTGTCCTATGTGTTAAAAAAATGGCACATTTCTGTGTGAATTTTAATGCAACTTTTATATTTTTTTAGATTCAGCAACTTAAAATACAACTAAAATACTCTGGACACCGTTTTTGGATTTATAAAAAAAAATCAAAACAAATTTTTTTAATAAAAAAATTGACATTTTATTATTATTTGTTAACTATTCTATTTTTGATGAACTTTAAGAATAAAAATATTTGACAACTCAAAAGAAATTAATCATGTTAATTTTATATCGAGTTTTATATACTAAAAAAGTGGGACCGCGATTTTAAACAATAACCTTAATTTTTTAAACTTTTTTTTTTGTGATCAAGAGACTTGCAAAGAAATGGTTTTAATTTTTTTTTCTCGCAAACAAAGCAAGACAGAAAAAATACCAAGAAACAAAAAAGGTCTGTTTTTAGTTGCTTAATCTTAAAAATGTATAAAAATTGTAAGAATAGTCAGTGGCATAAATTTTATTTACAATTATTTTCGATAAGGTATGTCTTGAGACACCACTGGCCTTAACAATTTTAACTTAATTAGGCCTAAATTTGGCCCTCTTTAATAAAAATGGCACTGAAAATTTCAAGAAAATCGGCTACAGGGTATTTAAGATAATTACAAAAAAACCCTTTTTTTTAAAGTTAAACACCCTGTATTCTAAAAGCTATGCATATTTATGGAAACTTCTTTTATATTTTTCAATGAGGAATCACCTCCTGAAATTTGAATGTGCATTTTTCAAACACCCCATATTACACCACTTTCATGACAAGCTTTTATATCATAAAATTGTGTAATGTAATAAATTAATAAGTTTGATTTAATTTATTGTTTATTTTCTTCTTTTTAGAGCATGTAAATAAATCTTGTTTTTTTTTAATATTGATTTATTTAAATTTGGGGAACTTTAACTTTTTTTAAACAGCAATATTTTGAAATATTTTTTTTTCAGTTATTTGGTACACCATAATAAAACACATAGGGTCTGAAAAAAATAATTTTTCACTCACATTATCACAAAATGAAATAATTTCTTTATTTCCCATATAAAATATGGAGAAAAAGAAGATACTTTGAATAAGCAATGTTGCCAGATGTTTTCTAATAATTTGTTATTACTGAAGGTTGTTTTTTTTTCATTTACCAGAAATGAAGCTTTTTTATAGAAAAAACTAGCCAGATCTAACAAACAACAACTTTCAAACTTATTACCTAGTTCTGGTTAGTTCCTAGTGCATAAAAAATATTCCAGTGCCAATCTACAACACTAGGCAAAATCATAACCTACCACTCCCCATTCTGAAAAGTACCCTGACGATAAAATTCTATATTTTATGAAAGTAAGAAGATTAACAATCACCTCTCTCAGTCTCTGCGAACTACTACATCCTTAAGATTATTTAAAAGTAAAGTAAAAAGCCTACTGGTCGATAAAGCATACTACAACTTGCAAGAGTACTACACTGATACCTTTTAATTGTTTTTAACTGACATAGTTTGTTTTATGAGTGCATTTTTGCTGTTTTTTTTTTAAATTTGAATTGAAGCTAATGTTTTGTTTTCCTGTTAGTGTCCTGTTTTATGTTTTGCTAATGACTTGTGTAAATACTATTGTATATAAGCACCAATAAATTATTATTATTATTATAACATTACTAATGTTGATTAAAAGTTTTAAATTGTGAATGTTTTTTCTCTATTTGTTTAGTCCCTCATCAGCTTTGGACTAAATAAAATGGTATTATCGGATTCTTTATTGACAATAACAATACTATATCTAATATGGCAGTTAGCCTCATGGAAACTTCATAGGATTTTTAGGGGTGTAAATAAATACAGTACATATATAGAAAAAAATTGTCTTAAATGTATTTTTACTTTGATATTATTGATTGTTTGTCTTTTAGTGTTATATTTTATAATCTTTGTTAACGAGAATTTTTTTTCTTTTAACAGTTAAGAATATTTGAAAATTGTCTTTATCATAAATGCGCCATAAAGCAAAATGAAAAAAAGAAGTCTGATATCTTAATTTTTCGATTTTTTATAGGCAAAAATAGGGTGAACCTCACTTCCAGATAATTACCTTATTTAAAAAATTATTTTCTTTGTAATTTGTGTATTATTATTTAATCTACCATGTTTTAAAGCTAAATTTAAATCTTTTTTTGTTTTGATTTGACAATGTCGCAAAATCTGGCCTTTTATTTAACCTAAAACATAGTGATTTTTCGACTTATAAATTTCATTTTTCTTTGCAAAAATGCATTTTTCCGGATTTTTCTTATTGAATTCTACTAAACAAAAATGTGTTTTTTATCTGTAGTATTTATTTTTTTCAAATCGAATGGAGCTAAACGGAACCGGACCCTGGAATTTGATTATATTCACTGTTATTTTTTATTAAAGCAACTTATATCTCTTCCTGAAAATTGTCATATAAACATAAATAATAACTAAATAAAACTAATCAACAAGATCGAGTCCCCAAATGCATAAAATTCACTATTTTTAACAATGCCTAGTAAATCTTACTTACTCTTCTCTTAAATCCTTTGCACAATGATTGCATGGGTAAAACTTAGCAAATACATTAAAGAAAATTTTCATATCACTTTTTTGAGACTGGGTCGGCTGTTCAGGGTACTTGGCTGCCATGGTATGCAGCAGGCCCCATGACTTATTACCGAGTTCATCTTTATCCAATGGGCAGTCTGTTCGTCTAAATTTAAGGTCATCATCCTCTCCCTGATAAAAGAATTTAATTAATATTGTGTAATATTGAAAAATATTATTCTTAAAGATATTTCAACGGATTTTACGTTTATTCAAACTTGAAAGATTCAAATGTGGTAATTCTATGCTCTTTACAATTTATCCAGTCATTTTACTGTGAAACTAGTACATCTGATAAGGGGTTCAAACTTCAAAATGTAGGAAAGTATTTGATTTCGAAAACAAACTGTTAAATAGATTTGTTTAACAATTTACTAATTATATTTAAAAAGGAAACAACGTACCTGTACAGAACTGTTCTCAGAGCTATTACTTCCAGTTACAGTATTACCGTTTTCATCTTTGTTCTTTTTCCTTGTAGATTTAATATAATCTGAGAAACTAGAGCATTGACGGCATTGTTCGTTATCTAAAGGGGATGGACGCCGGTTCATATCATTTAACAATACATATTAAACTTTGAGTTGATGAAATCTTTGGCTGAAATTTAAAAAGAAAAATTCTAACCCTGAAAATGAAATGAGAAACTTGTCAATTTTGACATTTTTTTAGTGTTGGGATAGTTCCATTGAAAAAGTACTCGGGTCAGTCGGGTACTCGACTATTAAAAAACTTTTAGCGTATACCTGCTAGAGGCAGCCTTACTGTTTGGCCGCGCAAACAGTGTGCGTGTGAAAGAAAGCGCAATAAGTCTACCATCATTCGCGTGCTAACTGGTTGCTAGGAAGGGGTATATACCTTGTTTGGCGTGCTAATTGGTGGATTTTCCTTACCGACCAATCAGCACGCGGAGCGAGAAAGAAAGGTTAATCCATGATGTAAGGAAACAAGATTGTGTTCTTTTTAAGCAGCCAATCACGTTTCTGATCCAAATCCGCCATATTGGGGCGTGGCAATTTAAATGATATAAATCCAAGTGTGGTAAACTTAACAAGGAGTGCTCGATTTTTACTATTTGTCCGCAGATATAGGTTATGTTTGGACATTCACCGTTTTGCCCATTTTGCCCAGAAGGTAGATTTATTTTATTAATTTTTGTTAAATATTCAACTTTTAAAAACTAATTTTGATATGCACTTACTTTTAGAACAGTAATAATTAAAAAAAAATAAGACTTTATACTACTTGTAAACAAAACAAACAGGCAAACCGATTACGTCACAAATACCAAATTGACATTTAAATTGGCATATATGGGCTTAAATGGGATCCAGCACTCCTTGTTAAGTTTATTACCCTTGAATATGGGTTTAAGCCCAATAACCGATAAGTGTACACATTTTTTTATGAAACACTCATGACAAATGAAATTGCTTAATCTTAGAATGATTAAAAGACTTAATTTAATGAATATTTAATCAATGCAAAACATACTGCTTTTGATATTTATTTTACGCTTACAGAAATCAATCCACTTTCTGACTTTCATCTTTTGGTACACGACAGTATTGTATATTTTTAATTTTCTGTTCTTCACACGGGTTATGGCAATTTTTTACACTGCATTACAAGCATTTTCCAATAAATTTTGCATTAGGTAAAATAATTCGAAAGTTTGCTGCATTAAATTTAAGTTACCTTAATGTAATTAAGCAAAGTAGGACATGGCGGATTTGGATTGGCGCAGTTAGGGTACTAATTTTGGTCACGCTATCACACACACTATGTTTCTTTACGTCGTGGATTAATCTATTTGTTTTGCACAGCCGCCTCTAGATATATATGCTCGAAGATCTCGCCATCGCATCGGAACATGACATCGATGTTTCCAGGATATCGATAATTCCATTCCATTTCTGTTTTACTGCTTTTTAATTATCTTTTGTCATTTGTCATAACATAACCCATTTTCCCCTAATAAACGTAGGGAGCACTTTTATGTTAGTTTTCAAATTTTGTGTTTTATCAAAATGCCTAGGAATAGGGACCGCTCTCGGGACCGTGCTAAAGAGCATTCTTTAAAATTAAAACATAGTTACGGACGTAAATCTAGGTCACCAAGCACAGAACGAAAAAAATCATCAAAGCATAGATCAGAAAGACGTCGTTCTAAATCCTCAAAACGCTCCAAGAGCAATAGAAGAGATAGAAGTGACTCGAGGCATCGAAAAACTAAGCTTCAATATGATTCCGATAGTGATTCTCAAGTAGTTCTGGTAGTTCATCAAGTTCAAGTAGCTCGGATAGGTCAGTTAAATTACTGTCTAAACTAGAAAAGGAGCGATTACGAATAATAGAAGAACGTAAAAAACAAAAAGAGCTGCTAAAAGCTACTGAGACGGCTGAAGAAAAGAGGTTAAGAAGATTAAAGAAAAAGGAAGAAAAGGAACGTAAACGCAAAGAGCGCATGGGATGGGACAATGAATACCTTCACTACACTAACAGTGACAATCCATTCGGGGATGGAAACTTATTATCAACCTTTGTATGGAGCCAGAAGCTGGCAAAAGAGGGTCTTACACATGCAAGTCATGAAGAGCTAGAAGCACGCAATAGATTTAAGCAAGAAGAAAATAGAAGAGAGTTGGAAAAAGTTAAAAAAAGGAGACTTGAGAGGGAGTTAGAGAGGCAAAGGAGAGAAGAAGAAAATCAGCTGTTGCAGAGGAGTAAAGAGGCAGCACAATTTGAAGAGTGGGAGAGGCAGGAAGATCAATTTCATTTGGAACAGGCCAGATTAAGAAGTCATATCAGAATACAGGTAAGACTTTTTAACCTGTGGTTTTTTAAATGACACAAATTATTAATGAAAATTACAACTATTATGTTTTTAGAAATAAAGCAATGCAATAGGCACTTTTTACTCTGTTAGTTTCTAAGAACATATTTCATTTTTTTTTAAATTAGGCTCAGTGTCAGTTATGTATTAAATAAATGGCAATATACAATATATTAGTAGTTATTGCTAATATATATTGTATTGCGATATATGCATTTTTTTTTAGGATGGAAGGGCAAAACCCATTGATCTTTTAGCCAAATACATAAGTGCAGAAGAGGAAGTAGATGCAGTAGAGATGCACGAACCCTACACCTACCTTAATGGACTACAGATTAAAGATCTAGAAGACCTTGTAGAAGATATCAAGGTCTATAAAGAGTTAGAACGTGGAAAAAATCTGGATTATTGGAATGACATAACTGTGATTGTAGAGGACGAGTTACAAAAGCTAAGAAAACTACAGCGGGAACATGATTTTGATGCAGGGGTGAGTATTTTACTCAATATTGTAGACTTAACAAAAAAATGGTAAAAACCTGAACCTTACAAGGTAAAATGTCGGTAAATGCAACTCATTATAACCTTATTTAATTTTTAGGTTGGCAGACGTGAGGGAATAAACCAAGCTGTCGCTCAAGACGTCACAGCAGTATTTAAGGGCAAAACAGCAGTGCAACTGGCAGCACTACAAAAATCTATTGAGACGAAAATCAATAGCAAATCAGATGGCTTAGACATAGGCTATTGGGAGTCCCTTTTGTCCCAACTTAAAGCCCATATGGCACGAGCAAGACTTAGGGACAGACATCAGGAAAGTCTTAAGAGAAAACTTCAAGTTTTAAAAGCTGAACAGGCTGTTACTGCTCCTGAAACTACCAATGAAGAAAGCAATCATTCTGTGCAAAGTGAACGAGCTGAAAAGGAGAGACCAAGAGAAGAAAAACCAGGTACCTCACAGGAATCAGCAGATGATGAAAATGAGAGTGATAATGAAGGAAATGAAGATGCAGCAAATGATTTGTTGGATGAAAGCTTTATGGCCTATCAAAATGGAGGATATAGTCCAAGGCTGTTGAGTCCTGATGAAATTGAGCCAGGTATAGTTTTGATTCTACATTTTATTTTCTTTAATAGCCATCAGAAAGTTAATATATATTTCCTATTTTATGTAAACCTTTAGGTTTATTATTGTGTAAATTCAGAAATTTATAAAAATTAGCAACAGTCAGTAAAACTAAAAAAATTCTTCATTGCAGGAACTCTGGTAGTAAGTGAAGAGGATGATACCAAACGTCTCGAATTTGCAAGAATGCAAGTTACTGACAAAGGCAAAAAGGTAGAAAACGTAATAACAAAGGAAGAACTGCTTCTTCAAAAAGAAGCACGGAAAGGCATGGGAGAAGATGAAGCACAGTTCAGTGTAGAACAAGCTTTAGACAGCCAAGTGTATCTCTGGTCTGACAAGTACCGACCCCGAAAACCGCGGTATTTCAACAGGGTTCACACTGGTTTTGAGTGGAACAAATACAATCAGACTCATTATGACATGGACAATCCTCCTCCCAAAATAGTGCAAGGATATAAGTTTAACATCTTTTATCCTGATTTAATAGACAAAAGCTGTACCAGAGTACTTTTTGACGCCATGTCCAGAAAATCGAGAGTTTGCTATTTTAAAATTCCATGCTGGACCACCCTATGAAGATATAGCTTTTAAAATAGTTAATAGAGAGTGGGAGTACTCTTATAAAAGAGGGTTTAGGTGTCAGTTTCATAATAATATATTTCAGTTGTGGTTTCATTTCAAGAGATATAGATATAGGCGATAAACAGAAATTATTTGCATGTCATGGATTTATATTATTTATTTTATTTAAAAAATAAAAACAAATGTATTTATTTCAAACATTGTATTTATTGCAAACACTGATGGTTTTTGTTGGTTAATTCACAAAAAAGTCGTTATATTAAAGCCGTTTTACACATACGAGAATTATTTCAAAAATTATTGCCATAGTTGTGTCGGAAATATCAACCATAATTATTCTTCTTTTTAAAGAAGGGGAAATGCAGTAAAAGTGCGGTTATTTTAATTTTCAGGTTTGATGATAAATACTCGAAAACAAAATGTTGCGGAAAAAAACTGACTTCAGTTTCGTGAACAGCGACTCCAAAAACGTCCGAATTCAAAAAATCATCAAAAGCGGCGAAGGTGTAATTAAGTAAAAAATTACCGAGTCTGGAAACAAAATCTGAGCTGTGAAATTATTGCTGTGCTGTAGAACTTTGTAATAAAAATGATTTAATTCTGACAATATAGAGATCTCCTTTATTAAATTTTAATTAATTTATGTCATGTTTTGACATGCTTCTTAGTAAAATGAAAACACAACACTTGTTTTGTCACAAAGTGATCTTAACTTGCTAAAAAAAGACCTTTCAGAAAAGAATAACAGATTGGTTTGCCCAGAATATGCTGATTTTAAATGAAAATAAACCAAAACATGTGTTTTTTTATAGACCCATTGCAGATGAGGACATCTTATCTTAAAAAGATTTTTGGGCATATATTTGGATTTTAAATTGTCCTGGGAAGATCATTTAAACTTCCTGGCTACCAAGCTTACAAGGAACATATTTGTCATACATTCTCTTTCAACATAATTTCATTATGATCTGTTGTGCTGGAGACATTCTTCCCACACGGAGCGTATATTTGGTCTTTAATGAAAGGGAATCGTATGTCAAACTTACGCCTTAGCAATGATGTAAGGGATAAATATATAGGGAATTAATAATACTAACAGTTCGTTGTATGTACTATTTACAATGCTTAAAATTTTTAAAAGCAAAGTTGTACAATACTAGAAACCAGGACAATCAGCAACCAACACATTTTAGACTACAGTATTATGGTATAAAATTTTTTAATAGACTACCTCAGAGTATCAAAACATTACCTCTGAAAACAATATATAACGACCATAATAATACTTTTGTAAGTCTTATTCATGGAAATGGATAAATAAATAACGCCTTCTATAATATTATTAAATGTTTACTTTGGAAACGATTCTTTGTTGCCTCCTCAATAAAACTTAATAATAATATTATTAATTAATAAATAATTTGAATTTGGGCCTAAAACAAATTTTAATAATATACAATAATTAAGTAGGTACATATTTTTAAACTGATTTTCAATTTGTATTTTGGAATTTCAATCCTCCAAATTATACATTAATAATTTTTAAAGCAAATTATGCTGTAAAAAAAAAACAGCTAAGTCTGTAAAAACTTAAATAAAATTAAAACATAAAAAAAATTAATGATACAATAATGCTGAGCTACTCAAGACAAACTACATAATAAAATCATCAGGTACAATAGTTTTCTTAGGAACTCCTCAGAGTTGGTAGTGGGCGCATCGTCTAGGTAATTTCTTAGTTTCCTTTTAAATTCCCTCTGTCCTCAATGTTAGTTAATGTTTAAGTAGTTTGTTGTAAAACTTTTTCCTTTATGACGTATCGATATTTTGCGTTAATGCAAAAAAAAAAAAGTTGTACAAATATTGGTATTTTAGAATGGTTAGATACTTTATTATTTTAAATTAGGTATTAAAATATTTTATCGAAGACAACAATAATTAAATAATTTGTATTTGCAAATGCTGCAAAGGAAATTATACATGTTGGAACGATAAATGTTAATATGTCTAAAAATTTGGTTTAAGCAGGACGCTGTCCTGCTCATAAGCCAAGGCCAGTTCGGGAATTTCACTAGACTTTTTGAATGCGCTTATTTGTGGCGAGGTAATCATTGTGATTGTCGCAAAAGACTTGATGCAATTTCTTTCCAGGATCATATTGAGATCCTTAAATTTTGTAGTTGGCCAAAATTTATACTCTTAACATTACACCGAGTATTGTCGAATGTTAGGACAGAGTTTTAATAATCGGATCAGTCTTGCGAGCCAGGTGGGCAATGTCTTTGAAATTTATTAAAAGAAGAGTTATTTTATTATTAGAATTATAGTAATTTCATTAATTTTTAAAACTGATTTAGAATAGCAGTTATTATTTTATTTTTAGCTTAAGTCTGATAAAATTTAACATCCTTTAATTACTGTGGTATTAATAACAATGATTAACATGACCGATGAAAATGTTGAGGCAGACGGGATTCCCGGTCGTTTCTTTCGAAGTCATTGTAATCATTCACTATAGGACGATAAATTATTTTATTCATAAATGGATAGTATAGTGTATTTATTTACTTAAATGCAATATTTTATTTTATAAAATTTATTTAAATCGTAGATTCTTCGTAACTCGTGAAATCAGAACCAGTATTTCGTGTAATCTACAAATAATTGTGAGATCTGGCATCACTGACTAGTGGTGGTCGTTGTGAAGTCCGCCCAGGTATTACCCTTCTTGGTTGGTGAATGAATAGGCAATCCAGTTTCTGTCTGTCTGTATTTCGATCAAGCCTTTGTCGATTAAATTGACATCTCCTTTTATCGCACTGAAAATCTCTGCACCTAAGAAATTGTTTTGCCAGACGTGTATATTGTGTAGTGATTATGTACGTGTTATCCGACTGAGATACATCAATGTGGACGTTGTGACTTCAATTGTGTTTTTTGTATTTTAAATTTATTTTATATGAGTAGGGAGGGGATCTGTGATATCATTGTGGTTTCCAGGCATTATAGTCTAGTCATAACACTGAAATGTTAAAAATAAAATAAATCATTGTTTATTGTTTCAATATAATAAATATTTTAAAAAACAAGCTTGAATATAAAGTGGCACATATTCAATTTTAAACTTTCAGATTTTCTTAATGTAGTAATTCTGCAAGTAACTGAATTTGTTTTTACTGATATCTTTCCCCTTTTGCGAATTTAGCAGAACTATTTAGAGGAGTAAAAACTTCATAATCGGCAACAGCAAAATTATAATCGCCCATCAAAATGGAAGGTGATGCTCCGTCTCCATCGTAGGTATGTGGAAGATTCGAGTAACTATCCATATTACTGTTGCAGTTACTGGAGATTAGTAGGTCGGCACCAGCCCCAAAGATGGGACCCGAACTAAAAAGAAAGTAAAAAAAAGTGTTATTAAATATTCAGGTTGTCCGAAAATTTTTATGGCAGAGTCTGACGTCAAAACAGGTCCATGTTATAGCCCAGTTGGTGGAGTAAATTTTACACTATGAGCACAAGTAATTAGCGAACTGGCTGATTTTTTTATAAGTAGAGTATACTGATTGATATTAAAAAAAGTTCATAGGTCAATCGATTTCCTAAAGTAAAAAAAAGTCGAAAAATATTTTTTTTCAAAATTCTCAAATATTTCGGGCTGCGATGAAGATAGAAAAAAATTAAAATACCGTCTTGTAGGGAAGTTTCTTTCTATGAAAAAGATATTTTGCGTTTTTTTTCTCAGAGTTATAGTTTGTCCGCAAAAAATTCGATAAGCCATTAAGCCATCTTGCGCTAACAAACAAGCGATAAAATTCACGCTTTAAATTTAAAATCATAACATTCCACTCGATTACCTATTACATTATTAAGGTAGAAATGCTTTACTTTAAGAAATCGTAGGTAAATAAATGAAAAAATCCAAAATTTTCAAAAAAAAACATGAGATAATTTTTTTTGGTTTTTCATTTTTCTTGAGTTATACAATAATAAATATGAATTGAAAATCATTATTTATTTTATCTTTAATAAAATCAGTAGAAATTACATGTTACAAAACTACAAATCATCTACATTCTCGTTATCATTATCACTGTTTTCAGCATCAGACTCGTCAGAACTTGTCTTTGTTGTAAGTTGTGGAAAATTTTTACATATATCAATGGGTAAACATTCTAATTTAACATGTTTAGTCTTTTATTATTACTCGCAACGGCTTTAGTAAAGGCCACGTATCGGTAATAGTTAATACAAGTTGTTTTATTCGAGGCTTCATATAACGAAAGCAGAAATAATATGCCATTTTCAAAAATCGTTATATAAGACTGTCTTGGCAATTTAAAACTTTCCATAACTTGTGCTAATTTCTCATTTTTTGATTTTTCAGCCGCCAAAATCATGATAAGAGCTGTATTTTATAACGAGACAAAATTAATGAGTGAAATTTTTATTCGTGGAGTCGATTTTTTTTCAATATGTGAAAGTTGATAAATGAAATATTAAAGAGTAGTATGATCAGGATTGTCGATAATCGTGTTAGTAAACGTTGGTTGCAAGTGTTAATAATGCCCAGAGTCAGTGGCGGCTCGTGGTCAATCTTTCGGGGAGGTCATTAGTTAAAATTTCAAATGCATATGGCTTAACTGATTTCTAGTTGAAAAAAAAACAATTTTAGGCATTTTATTTCACACAGACGTTTACTCCAAAGAAAAAACAAGAAAGAAAATTCAAAAATAAATTATTTAGCAAGATTATTTTATTTGAAGAATTATATTTCTATTTATTAAGAGACATAACAATATAACAAATAATATGCATCGACATCTGTTTTAACAGAAAAATTGCACAACATATTCTAAAAAAAAAATCTCACACCCGATAGTAGGTAATATCGCTATGCCAGATGTATGACGGAAACTTATAGGTTAAAAATAAGCATATTTATATGATAAAAAATAAAAAGGGTTTCTAACGTACCCTTTGACACTTGCAAAATGATTGATTACTTCTTCATTGTAATTTACAATATTATTTATAAATGCCTTTTCAATACTTATCATGGCCAACGCAGAGAGTTTACCTTCACCTTTACCTTTATTATATTTAATGTAGAGAAGCATCTCTCGCTCTCTACAGTTGTCATCGGTAACGTACAGAAAATTGTCAACAAATGCACTGTTTCCGAATTTACATTACAAAAACATACACCAACAATCTAACAAAAAATAAATTCCTAAAATCGTATATAATCCGTTCTATAATAACCGTATAACAAACACCTTGAAAAATGCGTAATTTTCATCTTCGCGGCTGTTGACCCAGATCATGCGATTACACTGCTTCGAAAGCAGCCAAAATCGCCCAATCGTAAATTGGATCGGGAAAACTCGACTCGGCTCCATTTAAAACAATGCGGTCAATGAAGGCAGGCAGCCCGGTTTTTGGCCAACAAACGAAACCACCGATCTGGAGATCTCTGCGCGAAGCTTATGGAATCCAGTAATCGATCAACGAGTTTATATGCTTAGAATAATAAAGGAAAATTTGAAAGATTGAAAAAAAATAGTTTTTTCATTTATATCATTATTATGATTTTGTTCGGAAATATTAGTCAAAAATATTGGGAGGTCATTGACCAAATGACCCAATGGAGGAGCCGCCACTGCCCAGAGTGAGAAGTAATGCAAATTATCGCCAATTAGGAGAGTTTGAACAGGAACGGACGAATAGTTGGATTAAGGGAGGCTGGACTTTCATACCGGGATATTGGTGCTAGACTGCAAAGAAGTTTAGATACTGTGGTGAGATGTTGTCAGGCATGGTTTCAAGAAGGCCGAAAACAAAGAGCCAGGGGCACAGGACGAGTTCGCAGAACAACACCTCTTCAAGACCGCCGCCTAAGATTGCTAGCTTTACGAGATCGTTTCTCCACAACCAGGGCAATTGCAAACCAGTGGCTTACAGAACATGGGAATGCGAACAGTTTATCGTCGAATAAGTTTTGCCCTTTTTCATTGCGTCCTCACCTTTGACTCGAGAGCATCGAAACAATCGACTTCAGTGGAGTAGAGAATGACTAGCGTGGGACCAGGAATGGAACACAGTGGTCTTTAGCAACAAATCCCGATTTTGTTTAGTCCTACACGATGGTCGGGCACGAGTAAGAAGGCGACGTGGAGAACGCCGTGATCCCCAATTTTTTGTCGAGGGGCATGTCCATCATACTGTTGGGATTATGGTGTGGGGTGCCATTGCTTACAACTCTAGGTCTTCTTTAGTGTTCATAAGAGGCAGCATGACCGCTCAGCGTTACATTGAAGAAATAGTGGAGCCACACAGAATAATGCCCGACCACATGTGGCGTTGGACTACTTTGAACATGTCGAAATTATTTTGCTGTCCTGGCCACCACGGATACCCTAGGAGGAGATTGATCACCTAATTAGAAGTATGCCTAGACGCATTAATGACTGTGTAACCATGGCGCATCAATACATTTTTAAACAAATTAAATAATAAACTTAATCTATCTTTAAGAAATTGGATTGAAATTTTGATCATTTGCTTTCTACTACAATCATCCTGATATTTGTGGAAAATATTACTAAAATAAAACAGTTTTTACTGGGTGTTCGTGTTTCTATGTCACTTGAGTTGACTCAGCATATTACCTGTAATTCTCCCATTTGAATGTACTAAACGGATTATTTAACTTTATATTTTATTTTATAACTTGAACATATTTAGTTTCCATATACATTTGGCAAAAAGTGTAAAAAACGGCTTTAAACATTACGGTGAACGCGCGATATTGTTCCTTGAGCAGAGTGGAGGAAGGTTAAAGCAAGCTAGGGAAAGTGTACCGCGCTAGGCGTTTGTAGTTTTACAGCTTGCTTAGACCCCCCACTGCTCTACTCAAAGAATGAGCACAATTGCCCTTGTAATAGTTGAAAAAACTTTTTGCGCATGCCCCAACTTACGCCATATTTTTCGGGAATTTTATTTACAAATGTACTTACTCTGGATGATAACATATAGCAAACGGCTTCTTAACCAAATGAAACTGAGTCGGTGGCAAGTCTTGGTGATTATAAAGAGTGAACAAAAAGCTCTGTCTGCCGCGACGTAGTGACTTTTACCTGGAGGTCTTCCCCATGCTGCGTCACTAAAGCCACCACAAATTTCACCTCTTGCACCCTAAAATAAAACAAAGTATTTTTGTTAACCTACATTTTAGATAAATTATAATGTTTCTCGCAAAAAAAACCAACAGCATCAATTTTTGTTTTTTATTATTATTATTTTAAACTAATATTACTTTAAATGATTGAATAATTAGCGTCTATTATGGGTTTATTTTAATGATGATCACCATTTCATAGACATATAAAATACTGATGATAATTGGTAATAAAATTAAAACTACTGAATTTTAATTGTTAGGGTTAATAGTAAAGTTTTATTTACAAAAGGGAAAGTTAAAGTAAATAATTCACACCTACTACCACACCAAAACATGACTATCAATTTAAAAGATGTTGAATATTGGCTACCAGTAGCTTCCACGCAATAATAAAGATTTTGCTCGAATCTTCCTCACACTTTTCGGAGGGTTTTAGGAGTTGTTAACATTCGAAATTGATGCGTTGGATCAACTTTTCCAAGGTTTGGGGACAGCTGCATTTTTTTAAGGGTGACAAGTGGTACTTGACAATTGGGTATTATCCATATATTTCCAAACAAAGCCAAATACACATACATTCCTAGGGACGAGTCCCCAGGTCAATTTTATAATCTCACAAGTCCGTATAAAAAAGCCAGTATCAAATATTTCAGGTACAAAAACATAGCTCGTGACGTCACATCGCATATAAATACAGATTGTTAACGCATCGATTTCATCTGTTTCCAGTTGTGCTGCGGTAAATCTGGAAATTACTAGTGTTTTGTTTTATTTTGTGTGGGTAAATAAAGTGTTTTTCGTTCATTATGGCTAGCCAAGGATTTGTCAAGGCTTCCACAAATAATTTACCCTCTGTGGATATGTTTATGGTGATGGATTACATTAAAATGAGGAACGTTTTAATTCAGCAGAAATCAGAGGTGCAAAATTAGCATTATAAGTATTTATTTTATGTGCCAAATAAAATAAAACATCTTTTTGCAATACTTGATGTTTAAACCAAATTAGAAAAAATATATTTATGTAGGCATTTATGTATTTGTTAATTATAACCTTATTTCTAACTTACATTAAAGTAGTCTTCACACCAGAAAAATTCACTTTTTGATTTTGGCACACGTCTTGCTGCTGTAAACCATTGTTTCTTATGCTCATTATTCTCCCGAAGCACACATACAAAAATTTTGTTTAGTGTACTCACAGATGTGCTCGTGCAAAGGGGTACAAAACATCATTTATTCTGTGATTCATATATATTACTCATTCAAACAGATGTGAATGTTTCTTGATATCAACTGCAACTTAAATTTTATTGACTGTAGCCACGTAAATAATGCCGTAATAAAATTTAACGTCGCTTCAAAGGTGACAATTCATTAAAAACTGGAATGACGCTTTATTGTTTATATGCGCTGTGACGTCAGACAGCAATGACCTTGCCAAAGCTGTTCTTAGCGTTTGAAGTTTAAACTGCAGTTTTTGCTTAAAATATGTTTTTTAATTTTTTTAAGGTTACTATACGATTATTATGCATATATGCTATCATTTTATAGGTTTTCTAAAAAATGTGAATATACCCAATTGCGCAAAAGTCATACATTTGAAATTTACCAAGAAACTTAAACAAAGTTGGATGGGGAAGAGAGATCTAGTTGCATTTTTTAAAGTATAACTGGTTTTTGGCACCTCTGCAAAAATTGCCATTATATTTGAAAAACTATGCAAAAATCATATTTTTAAAAACCACTAAGAAACGTAAAAATGGCTGCAGATTGGGGTTTGGGTTAATTTATCCCCTCCCTACAGGAGGTTGGTGTGCAAAAATTAAAATTGCCTTTGCAAAATATGTGCAAAAATGTGATAAATGTAAATTATACTTACCAACACGATAACGTAAGTTGGCGATATACCATCGCAATGCCTATGAAAAGAAGAAGCTGAATATCCATGCTACTTGCCCTATAGATAAGTCTCCACGTTTGTTTCGGATGGCCATACCATGCGTTTAGTATCCTCTGATAAGGACTCTTGTCTTGACCTAAAATGTATTACACACTAATTAAAATTTAACGAAATTTTTTACACAGATATACGAAACAAGACCTTGATTATTAAATTTTTAAAGTTACTTGGGTTTATTACCTATTAATAAAGAACCAGGAATAAATGTGGAGAAACTCTGGGTTTCAGTCTTTGATCTTCTGAAGCTTCCGGGTATTTGCTAGGTAAGCCGCATGTCGGTATCTCTCTAGGCTTAGTTCCATAGGTACAGCACCGGTGGGTTCAACTTCTTCAGCAAATACTTGAGAATCTGAAAAAGGCATTTACATTTATGCAGTATAGAAGTTGTTTTTGCAAAATGTAAAGAATTAAAATTATAAGTTATTTCTAGATTACTACGGCAGATTTATTTTTAAAGTAGTAAATATTTTAGATTTTTCGCCACTCTTAAATCAAGAGAAATTTAAACCTGCATTATAACTGCGACTGCGCAAAATAGGTAATTTGAGATAAATAAGATGAAGTAATGTTTCAAACTTATACAGTTTGTATGGCTGAAAGGTAAATATTAAATTAAATTATTTATTTATTCTGAGAGCAATACCAACAAGAGTTTTTTTTATTTTTCCATAAGCCAGTTTAATGTTCGTTTTTATAGGAGGAAAACAACGAGGTGCTACAGTTTGGCTGGTAAAAAAGTTTCTGTAAAGAGAACAACTGGAACTTAATAAAACCCAGTGGCGACTTTGGGATTTTCAAATATGCTAGATGCCATCGGGCTTACGGGAAATCCTTTGGTAAAGGAAATTTCACTTTGGAATTTGCAATTAGTAGCATCAAAGTATATAATATAGGAGGTTAGTTTAGAAGCATTGTGGTGAGGAATAAATTTGTTATTAGCGTTGGCTTTTCTTACACTACAATGCCTGACACCTCCCCGTATACCATGTTTCAGGAAGTATACCATGTCCAGATAAGTCAATAGTTTCAACTCAATTTGAGTATATTTAAAGGTACTTAATAAAGACAGACCTGGACTTGTGAAAAATTGAGCTGTGTCTAGTTCATATGTTTCCAGACACACTTCTCTGAAATTTTTAAATACATCAGCTAAAATAACATGTCCGGTTTTAAATAAATATCTTAATATTGTCTTAAAGTTCCGCATTTGAATAAATTTCATACTGTCCAAGCACGCTTGTAATCATCTGAAAAAATGTCTTCAATTTTAAGTTCATTGTAAAAAAAATTATGTAATGGTAGTTTTTCCATTATCTAAAAAACTGTTTACGTAAGAATATGGGATAACGCCCTTCTGTCGAATTAACTGAAATTTATTTTCTTCATCAGGAAAATATTTCCTTATTTCTCGGGATTGTTCAGGTTTTAAATTTTTACCTAAGTTTACTACGCAATTTTAAAAATACATTTTGTTGTTTACCTTTACTAATTTCGGTATTGTCCACCAAAATATGTTTAGTAAAGAAATATACAGTTCTGTTATTCTGAGGGATAACATCGACTCTTTGCTCCTTAAGAGCTAACTCCTTGATAAATAGGTGGGAATCAAAACCAGACATGTTGTGGAAGAAAATGAGGATAAATGTGGGAATTTTGTAGTTAAGGTTACATACAAGTGAACTGCACTTTAAAAATGTCCCGTTAAATGACAGTGATCTCTTACTCTTTTATCTTCTCCACTTTTCGCAGATGTGACAGTTAGACGTCTCACGAAACTAGATCTCTTATTCAAAAGTTAAAAGAGATATTTGCACAATATTTTGTTTATGAATTGGTTATGAATTGAATAAAATTCAAATAGAGGATTTGCTTTTCAAAGCCCGATATTTTCCTGTGAGAGCTACTAAAAAAATAACTTTTTTTCGCAAATTCTAAAATGAAATTTTTTCTTTACCAAGGCATAGCATCTAGTATATATTAAGTGTGGGTCCATGTCTCATTTTTTACAGAAAAAAAACCTAGAACCCCACTAATAAAACTAAAAGATTTTAAAGTGAATTTAGTTAGTATAGTTAAGTTTACATATTGTTAACATTTTTTCTGCTACGAACTACCAGGTACTTAAAAAATAAGTTACTATATTTCTTAAAAAAAAAAAAAAAAATATCAGTAATTTAATTTCAGTAAATTTATAATTGTTTAATAAAATGTTCAAATATTCATAACAAAGAGGTATAAGAATACTGACGCTTTTATTTACATTAAAATAGTTTGGCAACATTGGTTTTACACTGGGAACAGTGCACTGACCACATAACTTCTTGAGACCGACCGAATCAAACGTAATTTAAGGGGCGAAAATACACCTATATTATTAAATATAGCCTTTTTAAAGCAGAATAACGAAGAGAAACCTAATTCGCCGACGACTATTTGTTCTGTCAGGGACAGTTAAAAGTGACTAAAAAATCCTTATATACTATTGTGACAACAATAATATGTTTACCTATTAAAAGTAATCGGACATGATTTATAACATAAGATAACTGTTGACAGACTCTTGCTCTGTTCTTCCTCAGTCCAATGGGCGGTTGGTTGAGTCACACCAGCTTGGTATTTCGACCAATTTAAAACAGCTCTCCAAACGTCTTCTTCTTCCAGGCAGAGCTAACAATGGATCAAAACAAACAAAAATGACAATAAAGTCAAGAATACAAATTACTATTATTAAAGTTCATTGACACTTAGTGGTTTTAAGATTGTCAATTCTTTTATCTAAAGAGTGGAACCCACGAAAAAAATACACTGGAGGATTTGCTTTTGAATGTCCGATTTTTCTCTGAGGTGCTGCAAAAAAACTTTTTTGCAGATTCCAAAATAACAGTTTCCTTTACCAAAGTGTTCCCCTTAAGGTAAGGCGGCCAACCGTCCTGCATTCTACGGGACGGTCTCGTCCCGTAGTAAATATATTAATTTATGGATAAAGCGCATCCTACAGAACGAGTATTTTCGTTAGTGAATGCCTTATGGACATCGGAAAATCATCACATACAGTTGAAACGTTACGTGTAATGCTTATTGTAAAATATATATTTAATAAGGTTGTCAAAACTTTTTTGATATACTTAACAAAAACCCTAATGTAGTTGAAAAATGTCATTCAACGAAAAAACACGATTGTAAATAATCAAATGTTGATTTAGTATTGCCCAATTTTCATTAATTTTACTTTTTTTACCTTACCCCCCTCCCCCTCGTTGTAGTCGACCTATGTCTCGCATTGACTTTTCATAAAGTTGGCCGCCTTACCTTAAGGCCATTATCATCTGGAATAAATTTGGTGTGGGAAAATGCCTCACTTTTTAGATAAAACATTTTGAAAATTTTAAAGCTACCACTGTTGACAGTTAGTTATAAACTAGATTTAATTAACTGCATTAACAATAATGTAATATTTATTTTATATATGGGTACATGGACCTCCTGGGTTTTGTTTTTTTATGCATTGTACCAAAATAAATAAAAATATTAACCAAACAATCCTGGAAGACAACGGTTTTTAGTAGTTACATAACAGCAAAAATATTGCATTATTCCAAAAACTCCCAGTATTACAAAAACATTATTTTTTAAATTTTTTTTTGGGGGATGATACGATAACTTGAAATGATTGTTATTTGAATGATAAGGATATTAGGAAACTTAATGTTTGTGTATTTCTAGTTGCCTAAACTTTAATAGTTTATTAATTAAAAATTATGCATTAATAAGAGCTGTTATTGAATGATTTTGTATAGGTTAGTGATACTCATAAACGATCGCCGAAAAAACACTTTTTTTCTGAGCTATTGTCCAACCAAATAATAACTTGTGATACATTATTGGAAATGGATTTTAATGTAAAATATAAAAAATAAAAACAGGGCTGCATTTAAAATAAGAAAGTGGTAATAAAAATATTTATCTTTATCTATCTGATATAAAGCTGATGTGATTTTTCTTACATAATCTGACGAGATCACTTTTATAACTGCTTCTTTGGGCAAAGACAAAAACGAGTTGGTTTTAACGCATTCAGCAGCATTTTCTCCTATGTAGCTGACGCATCTTTCGACGAATCCTGCTGTAGCTTTCCCACCTATTTAAAAGGAAAATAATTTTATTGCAAACACCTTTAATTAATTTATTTTTTCTATACAACTTCATTTTAAGGCCTGACTAAGGCCAGGTTTATCAAATCTTGTAATTATATTCTTAATTCCTATTTAAGAAAATTAATTCTTAAGAATCATTCAATCAATTTCGGTTGGATAATTCAAAACTGACATCCAATAAGATTCTTCGCTCCTAATATTAAAAATAAAAGTAGTATTGTGTAGTTGGATAAACTGGGCATGGCACAAAATTGACTATATACAGGGTGTTTTCTAATTAAATATCAATATTTAAGGGGGCGATTTTTGGGTCCATTTTAAGAGAAAAATTTCATATGAATTTATGTCCTAAACATCTTAACGTTTGAGATACAGGGTGGTAAAATTTTTAAAAATAAATTGTTTATTATTAATATCTGTAATACTTACCACTTTAGATATTTTAATAAAACTTGGCATATATGTACCATATGTTAAGGGCATTTTTTAGTGCACCATATTTTTTTAATTTTTGACCAGTGGCGTTCATACGGAATTTGACCTGCCTATTTTGGCAGACATTGATGGTACGCCACTGAGTCCTCTTAAAATAAAAATTATTTTTGAAATCCCCAGTCATTTCTAAGCAGAGTTCATCACTTGAATTTTTTTAATCCGGTGTACAGTTTTCACTTATGATCATAATAATATCGGTAAACAATATCACCATGCAGAGAAAGAAAAAAAAAAAAAAAAAAAAAAAAAAAAAAAAAAAAAAAAAAAAAAAAAAAAAAAAAAAAAAAAAAAAAAAAAAAAAAAAAAAAAAAAAAAAAAAAAAAAAAAAAAAAAAAAAAAAAAAAAAAAAAAAAAAAAAAAAATGGTAAAATTTTTAAAAATAAATCGTTTATTATTAATATCTGTAATACCACTTTAGATATTTATAAACTTGGCTACATGTACATATGTTAAGGGCTTTTTAGTGGACCATATTTTTTAATTTTTGACCATTGGCGTATGGAATTTGACCTCTATTTTGCAGACATTGATGGTACGCCACTGAGTCCTCTGGAAAATAAAAATTATTTTTGAAATCCCCAGTCATTTTAAGCAGAGTTCATCCTTTAGTTTATGGTGCACAGTTTCACTATGATCAAATAATATCGTTAATATCACCATGCAGAGAAATATCGAGATTTAATTTTTCTATGTAAAAACCATGCATCGGACTAAAAAAATCTAGAATAAAAATAAAATAATGAATATCCAATGCACGGTTTTCACCTAGAAAAATTAAATCTAGATATTTCTCTGCATGGTGATATTGTTTACCGATATTATTATGATCATGCGGAGAAACGGTTTTTATTTTTTTAAATGAAAACCTTGCACCGAATTAAAAAAAATCGAGTAATCAACTTTGCTTAGAATGATTTTTACTTTAAGAGAAATCAGTGGCATACCATCAATGTCTGCCAAAAACAGCAGGTAGTAAAAAAGAAGGTGGTACTCTAAAAAACCCTTCTTGATATATGGTACATGTAAGCCAAATTTATTAAAATATCTTAAAGTGGTATTACAAATATTAATTATAAATAAATTATTTTTGAAAATTTTACCACCCTGTATCTCAAAAGTTAAAATGTTTAGGAAATACTTTCATATGAAGTTTTTTTCTTAAAATTAACCCAAAAATCGCCCCCTTAAATATTGACATTCAATTGGAAAACACCCTGTAGAGTTTGATGATAGATCTTTATAATGGGAGTTTTTCAATTACGGCATAAAAGCGTATTATGCGGCATATTGCTCAGCTTAGAGTGTTTCAATTACCACAATGCCTCACATAATCTGGCTTTACTGTTTCAATCAATGCTCGCGTAATGCGGCATTAATGTGCACTGTGCTCTGTAGTTAAAAAACACCCAATACATATAAAAGGTTATCTTATAATTTATTAAATAATTATTTGGCTGGGATACTTAATTTTGTAAGTGTAAAAATTTTCAATTCTTTGTAAACAAACCAGAAATCCTGGTTCTGCTAAATAAAATAGATTCTTGCAGTACTTAATTTTAAATTTGTGACCTTTTGTATTTGTCTTAAATACTTTTTAATTTGCTTCTTATTAAATACAAAACTGATTTTTTATTGCAGTTTTCTTTATAGAGTTGTGTGCAAGAAATAAAAAATATTTTACCCATAGGCAGCTGCCTCAAAAACTTACTGTGAATAATGCATTAAATTATTAATAAATGTACTAAGAGTCTTATTAAAAATATTCATAAGGTTGGTAAGGTCACTGATTTTATCATTCACAAGGTAATACATTTTATCCAGGTGAATCTTACAGATCATTAGCTTAACATGTATGAACATAAAATACACTCAATTCCATAAAACAAAAATTTGTTAACATTTATTTTATAATAATTACAAAACAAACTGAAATGCTTCTAGTGCTTTTATACTATTAAATAAAGATAACTGTCTTCCATTAATTTAAAAAATAATTCGTTGATTTTCGCTTGTTGCCAAAGTAGTTTCATGTAGCCTTAAAATAATATGCTCTCTGGCAGCAGAGAGCATATTATTATATTCATGGCATCAGAAATGGCTTGGATGCAGTTTTTTGTACTAAAATTAGGAAGGACTGACTTTGGTGTTAAAGCTAACTTCAACAATTTATAATTTGGCATTTAAGGTACATTTTTCATTCAAAAGTTATATACTATAACCATTCCTCATTTGTATTCTTTTTGCTGATAATGCAGACATTTCACTAAGGTCATACTTAGCCTTTTTATTGCTGTCTTACTGCCTTGACCTGTCGTATGCCTTGTTAAAAAGGAATAGTTTAAAATGTTTAATTATGTACTAGGTATCATTTCCTATCATGTTCACATTTTTAGTAATCCTGCTATTATGCTTATGTTTTATAAATATATGAATGATTCTCTCACTGATGTACTTATACATGTACATTATTAATGTAGCTCGTTTATAATAAAACAAAATTTTTTCTTAGAAATTCAGTTTAATCACAAAGTGTTTTTTACACTGTCACTGAGACACCTAAAACTATTATTAAATAATCTAATTTGCCTTACAAATTACAGAGTTCTAAATCTAATATTTTATTTCTGATTATTGCGGTCCTCCGACTTCTGGCTTCACCATTTGAATACATGTTATGTTGTCTCCCTTAAGCATTATCCTACCAAGCGGCCTCCTATTCCTTGTCTTAACGTAATACTCCTCAGCGTCATCAAGCACTAGATTCATGTATTCATCGAACCCCACAATGTGCCCTTCAATCCTTAGCCTGACATTCTCATAGAGCCAAACTTGGACCCTGGAACGATTCTGCAAGTATCTGAAGATCAAGTTAATGGGCTGGACCATTACTTTTTGCACTTTTGGCTTATTGTAAGACATTTTTATGGATTATGTATTATATTAACAATAAAAAACCGCTTTTAAGCGTGAAAATCGAAGTTAAGTTGAGGTTAGGCGAAAACCGACAACAAAAGTGACAGATCAACGCGCGTCCTAAAATCAGAATAGCCAACAACAATTAACCTGTTGTCGAAAAAATCCCTAGTTGGGGTAATTTAGAGATGGACATCAACATCGATCGATTTTCGAAACTGAAGTCTAGCATCGAGAACTTCGGGCATAACCCCTAGATGCAGCCTTGGCGCGTGTAAAGTGCGAACAAGCGTGCGACAGAGAAAGTCTGATATTAATATAATCATTATTATTATACGGGGTAATTGTTTTTTGTTTAACTAAAATATTGAAAATTACGAACAAACTTGAAAGAATACACTAAAGTTGCAAAACTTGGCTGTGCATTAAATAGTCTCAAAATGAGTAATAAGTTGCAATTATTAATATTGTCTACAACTACAAAAATATGTATAAATCTTTCTTACCTATATGATTTTAGAGCAGTTTTATGTTTCCGCACTCAGAGCGGAAAAGTGCTATTTTGTGCAGGCTCATAGGAAAAATACACGAATCACAAAATTTTATCTTATAGCTTACTACCTCTACTTGCTATTCATTATTAAGGCAAATTTCATTCAACTGCGATGGTGGTGTAATGGTCAGCATAGTTGCCTTCCAAGCAGTTGATCCGGGTTCGATTCCCGGCCATCGCAGAACTTTTTTTTTAATGCTTTTGTAAAATAAATATTTCTTCAATATTTTATATTGAAATTATTATAAAATTATAAGGGATAAACATATTATCATGTTATATTTATAGAAACCAAAATTATTGCAAGGGTAAAAAAGCATTTGATTTCTTTCTGGATAAAAATAAAATATTGTTATAAACTAAATAGCATAATCTAGATATGGAAAATCCGAACCAGAAATATCTTTTGTTTAAAGTCGGTACAAAATATTTTTTTTACCTGTTGATCGGTCCTGGATATCCATAGCAGTGGCCAAAAAAGTACAAGCTGAAGGTACTGATAGTGTTGAGGTCACGTGATCTTCACATGCGTTCCTTAGTTCGTCAACCCCAAGTTCTTGAGCTAAGGCCATCATTTCAAAAACGCTGCTGTCTTGTAATAAAATCTAATAATGGAATTTGACATTATTTTATTTTTAACATATTCTTGACTAAATGGTGAGCGGGTATATATTCGTTTTATATACACAGTTCTGGTTGGAATATTTTTTTATTTTATTCTTAATATCTACTGTAAAATGTTTCAAGAAGGAAATGCAAGGAGTGGAAAGTATCAGTCGTGATAATACTATTTTTACATAGTATAAGCAAAAAAACATACAAAATCAAAAGAAGAGCTGTCGTCCCTTTAGAAAGAAATTTCAAACTTAAATTATTTCTTTAAGTAGTAGTAATTACGATTACCAATTACTAGCATGTTTGTTAAAAGTAATTGAATTATAAATTTAAAAAAGTAATTGAATATTTTAGTTATTTTATTTAAATTAAATATATTAAACTACGTAAAATTAAACAAATAAAATATTGATACTAATATTTTAATTATTTTACACCTTTTAAAAATTCTGGACAAATTCAGTGGTCTCTTTTGTGCATCCAGAAAGTTTCTCTTAAAATGAAAAGCATCGGACGCACCTCAGATCATTATATCGATATTTTTGTGTTTTTTTTTATATTCGTACCACTTTGCACCTTTCAAAAATCCTGCGCGAAATTTAAGAGGCATTTTGTGTTATCAGAAAAAATCCTGTGAAAATTAAGAGCGATGAGAGCTGTTGGGTCAACCAATTTACTTATTATTTTTTTGCTTAAACTGTACTGATTTATGTTAAATATAAAGTTACATACAATTTTTACTGTTTTATTTTGGAACACAGTATCTGCATTATTTTTAACCTATTTTTTCAGTATTATTACTATTTCTTTGGTTTTTTAAACAAATTCTACTTACTAAAAAGGTATTTTATTTATTATAATATGATTTTAACACAAATGCACTTTTTTAAGCAACTTGGCCGCCTCAGAAAATTTGCTGCCCTGGGCATTGGCCCCGAGTGCCCCTAATGTAAATCCGCTACTGGTTTTGACCCAACTAAAGTCTTGAATTAACGTTTTTAGGACGTGTTTGTCTGTCCCAACATCTTAACTGGCAAGAAGCAGCAAGAAGCGTTTAAACTAGGTAGGGCAAAGTTTGGTATAACGTTGTATCTTAATACAAGTTATATCCGACATTAATACGTCCTTGTATGGTGGTTAAGAGGGCACAGTTTTTAAAATAACTAATATCCATACCTAGGTAGGTAGGTAGGTTTAAAGTACGGACATTTTGTTCACTGCGACCGCTCGGTCTATTGTGGCTCACACCTTTTATTTTTTCCCCCAAAGGATCGGATTTCTAATGAATCCGATACCAGATTGGGAGAGAGTTTTTACATCTCCTCTTACCGTGTCGCTACCGAACGAGCACAATGTGTTCTGATGTGTTCAGGTTTTCCTGTCTGCGGGAGAGGGACGAGCAGATGATTAGATCCATTTATGCCCCCCCCTCCCCCGGTCATGGGGTAGCCCCCTTTGTTGGGAGAAACCAGATGCCCTCTAAGGCCGTACCCCTTTTTCCGGCCTTATTTTTTGTTTAAAGCCAGGGAACCCTTTCTCCCATAAAGGCGGTTCTGTCCGCCTCTGTTTGGATTAAGGAAACCTTCCCAAGCACCGGTTTGTTGGGATGGATTAGCCCTTTCCCGTGAAACAGGCCCGGTGCCTTTCGGGGTCACCTACGAAACGATACCCGTTTCGGTGTCGCACCTTGTCTGCTTGTGACTTGAGTGCACCCCTCGAAACGGATTTATCTGTTTGCAGCGCACCTTTTTCATTTTCCTAAAAAGCGGTTCTCCGGGCTTTTTGTTTGAATGGGGGAAGTAAACCATGGCAGAGCCCAAAGCAGTAAGGGAGATACTCTGAGAGGTCCCCTGTATCTCAGAGGGGACCTTGAACACCTGTTTAAGGCACGGAAGTCATACACCCATTAGCACGGTATGTAACACCTGAGTTAAGCCTTGTGTTCATCTTAGTTTTGGATCCTGGTCCATACGGGGGGCAACAAGAGTTGCCGATAACCAGCAACTTTGCGCATTTTTTCAAACCCACTGGGCCACCACAACGACGATGTGTGAACACAGTAGTTGGGTATCTATACCTAGAGCAACGTTAGTTTTGATACATAATGTGGTTGAAGTTGGCAAACCGCTACTTGGAAAGCGGTTTCGGAAATATATTTTTTTAAATTTTAACACTTTGTATTTTCGTAATGAAACATTGTTCTACCACAGTTTATTAAGCAAACTATCCTAATTTTCCATGAGAAATCACCCCCTTAAATATCAGCCTATTATTAAAGAAAATACTGTATATCAAATGTGAACTTAAGGATAAACTGGTGAATGCGGCACTGAGTTATTTAAAATTTTAATATTATTTCTAAAATACGGTGCATAAATGTGTTTTACATAAATAAAATAAAATCCTACCTTTCCTGTATATACATAAAGAAGGAATTGTTTAAAAGTCTCTGGAGGTGCCTGGTGTAATCCGACCGGGGTGGGAGTACCCGGGGCTGCTGGGGACACCGTACAGCCTGGGATTCTGCAGACCTCACCTCTTTTAGCTGTTTGAAAGCTTTTACATCTGAAAGGAAAATATACATGGTAAAATTATCGTAAATATATCTTTAAGATATTTATACTATAGTATTTCATAAAAATTTAAAACAAATGATGTTTTTCTATTTCACGACGATGTCAGGAATGTTTTAAATTAAAGTATTTATTTACAAAATATTTCACAATTTAAATGTAGTGTTATTCAATGTTTAGAACACCGATGCCAATTTTATTAAAATAATGATTTCATATCCATAGTTCAGCCGTTTTTATTTCAGAGTGACGACAGGAAAAATAACCGAACAAAAATACACCTGTCTGGTCAATCCAAAGAGCTATTTACACTACCGAAAAGGTTGTTTAAAAGCGGAATTACTGTAAACTTGCACTAACTTACAGATGCAAGTCTGTATAGTTGCAGACGTAACTTCGATAACCCGTGTTACAAAAGCAATTTTCCAGGACCAGAAGTCGTCAGTTAATATTGCACACTTGCAGGATGCTCGAGAGGCATTGCAAAAAGCCAGTAAATGTGTTTTCTCCCACCGTTACAATGTTGACTTTTTTTTTGTACCATTTCAGGTGCAAAAAGCTATCACTCCCTATACCGTACAAATGTGCTCGTTGCTTACAAATACCTTTTAATCCTTGGATATATACTATATGTCAAGAGTTGACATTTTTTTTTCACTGAATATTTTTCAGTTCACTAGTACTCAATATTGACTGGACATTTTTATTTTCAAGGTTTGGAGTATTTTTACTGAATTTAGAAATTATTCTTTATATTAAAAAAATAGATATAGGGTATAACTGGCATAAGACGACCCAGTAGACGTAGAAGGGGCCCCTTTTTTATAGGCGAATTTAAGTATTATATATGCAGTGACTTTAACAAGTTTCTAACCGGTCTCGTATTTGGCAAATTGAAAGAAAAATGTAAAAAATATCACATATAAGTTTTGAGATACACCCGATCCGATGATAATATTTGCAATGTTACCAAGTGTACACTTTTTGAGATAAGTAGGCAACTTCGTTTTTTCAAATACAAAGGCTAATTTATTTTTATTGCAATAAATTCAGCACACCGCTGTTACTAAAACTTTAAAATCTCTGAACTTTGTTCTATGTAGTTTCGATAATATGGCAACTTTGAGTTTTCCAGGATATGAAGTTGCCTACTTTATCTCAAAAAGTGTACACTTAGCAACATGGCAAATAACACTAAAATCTTGGACTTCCATTGTCTTTATTTGTTAATTGTTACACAACGTTTCGGTTAGTGATGTATCTCCAACCGTTTTCAAGTGATAACTGTTATCAGGCCTCAGGCTTTAAAGTGAAACTATTTCCACAAAAAAATATGCCAAACAGAAGATATTTTTTAGTCCTTTATCGAAAGTTTCAATCAAACGAAAGTGTTTTTCTTAAACGTAGAAATAAGAAAACCTTTATAATTAATCAAAAAACAAAAAATAATGTTTTGGCATATTTTAAAGTTTATCGTTAAAATTCCACAAGCGACTGTAGGTGAGATCTTGATCTATGCTAAGGATTAGATTAGATTATTTGAGCGGAGATGGCAAATGACCTCCACCACTGCAACCTTGCCAGATTTATTGTGGTTTCTCCTGAATGTTCTTGTACCTTGTCCGGGCCCGTCTTTTTAACTAGACTCCAGAGTCTTGACACTGGCCACTCTATATATATCTTGCCGGTTTTGGCTTTTCCTAGTAAACCTGCTTCTCCTTACATAGTGCTTCAAAGTGGCACCACACATGGGCCGGTTGCTTCTTCAGCGTCCTGGCAGAACCTACACAGGCTATCCTCCACCAGGCCTATTCTTTCCAGGTGCTTGTTGAGTTTGCAATGTCCTTAGTTGACCTACCGTTATCCTTACGACTTTACGACCAGGCTCAGTAGGTCCGAGGTAACCTGGGTTTGTTGGTAACTTAATGAACTGCTTTGCCTGTCGTCCTGGTGTCTGTAACCGACTCCTGCTTGAAACTCTACTCACCCAGCCTTGATAGATGCTTTATGGGAGGCCTGAGATTCCACAGAATGGCTCAGGGCCTACCATTTCATGGCTGATCCCTCTTTTGGCTAGGTCGGCCTCTTCGTTACCTGGTGTGGCTCCCTGTGGCCTGGTACCCAGGCTATCAATGTGGGGTTTGTTTGCCAAGCCGATTTCTATCCAGGGCTTGTCATACAGCCCTTCACTAGTTTGGAATTAACTTTAGAGAACTAATGGCCTTCAGGGCCGCTTGGCTGTCTGAGTAAATGACGATGTTTTTTCCCTTACTTCCTTTTCTTTAATCAGCACGGCACAATGCATTATTGCTGCGTGATTTCAGCTTGGAAAACCGTGGCGTGCTGACCAAGACTTAAGGTTATCTGTTCTCTAGGCTTGTCTCCATAGATGCCAGCTCCTACCCTGTTGGTCTTGGAGCCATCTGTATACCAGTATGATCGGCTTGAATGGAAGACCTTCTTTCCAGTCCTCCCCACTGGTATGACAATTCGAAAGTGCCTGTTGAAGATGAAACGAGGTTGACCTGTCCGAGGGCATCTCAAACAATGAGCTGACCTTCTTCTGGTCCCCCTCTATTTCCCATCTTGAGATCCTTGATGTCCTATAATTGACTTTGACCTCGTTTGAGTTCCATATAGAGTACCGCCTTTAGTTCTCCCGTATGTAAATCTGGGAGTTGTGGCAGGTTTAGCAGCACTTCCAGGGTTGCGGTTGGGGTTGTTCGCAGTATTCCCGTAATGCATACGGCATGCTAGCCTTTGCACACTTTGAAGTTATCTGGTTGCTACGGTCTGGGGCAGACCTTTGACTTCAGGCAGTCCGAGCCGTAGGTTATCATGGGTCTTATTACCATTTTATACAACCACAGGTTCATCTTTGGGTTGTCACCAGCTTTTCCACAAAGCCTTGCGACATCTCCCGAGGGCGATGTTTGCCTCTCTGAACAACTTTGTTAAGGTGTGGTCCCCCAGTTCATCTTTGGTCAAAAATGACTCCTAGATACTTGACCTCTTTTGAGAAGGATTTCCACTCCACCGAGCTTTGGACATCTGAGTGGCCCTGGTAGCTTTTTTTCTTTGTGAAGGGAACGATAACGGTCTTTTTGTGGATTAATTCATAGGTCTTCCTGCACCATTCGTTCACGATGTTCAGTGCGTTTTATGATTTTTCTAAAGCAACATCCAGGTGCTTGCTTCTAACTACGATGACAATGTCGTTCGCGTAGAAGCCGAGGCAGTGGAACCTCCTTATTATTTTTGCCAGAAGGTCGTAGACTAAGATCGCCCAGTATAATGGTGATAGAACACCTCCTTGTGGGCAGCCCTTCCCACCTTAAGCCCATGGTGTCCTCGCCCAAGGTGGATCTACTGACCCTGTTTCTTAGGCTGACTTCCATCCAGTAGCATATGGTGTGCGTGGAATGTTTTCGTGTGAGAGCCATTAACGATCCTGTTGGCACATTATTGAACGCTCCCTCTATGTCTAGAAATATGTCAAGCGCCATCTCTTTGTCATCGATTGACTTGTCAGGAGTCTGCTTAGATCATCCAGAGCAGAGTCCGTAGACTTTCCTGATAGGCATACTTCACACAGATTTAAAGGGTATAAGATAATACATATCCCTTATGTATCTATCCAATAATTTTTTCCTGTAGCGTTTTGAGCAGGAACGAGGATACAGACTTATAGGTCTATATATATATATATATATATATATATATATATATATATATATATATATATATATATATATATATATATATATATATATATATATATATATATATATATATATATATTTTTTTTTGTTTTTACCTTGGGACAGTCCACAAATAAGCTGATGCTCATACTAACGTACTGCAGTGTCTTAAGTGTGGTGAGAGGGAGTTTGTTCACAAGGGACTTAAATATTTGAGATTAGAAGGAGAAGGAAAAGCTTCTGCGGGCAGCAAGTTCCACAGTCTTGACACTCTAGGGATGAAGGAACGAATAAAGCGGGAAGTTCGGGGCTTCTCTAACTGAACTGTAAAAGGATGCATAAAAGTTGCTCTACGTGTTGCTCTCTTGGGAGCCAGGAGAAGGAATTATACTGGCCAATTCCTCTGAGTAGAAGCAGTAAAAATTACCATCTATAGAGGAGCGACAGATCTTGCACAGCTCGACGGTGGGCAAGAAGAGGAAGCCTTTCTGTGAGCGTTGGATCATTAATAAGACGAACGGCTCTTCTTTGAATGGAGTCCAGAATGCTAAGTGTTGTAGGGGACGCCATTCCCCAGACATGAAAACAATATTCTAAAGAAAGTCTGATTTGGGATACGTAGA
Source organism: Listronotus oregonensis (assembly GCA_019359885.1). Taxonomy (NCBI): domain Eukaryota; kingdom Metazoa; phylum Arthropoda; class Insecta; order Coleoptera; family Curculionidae; genus Listronotus; species Listronotus oregonensis. Next base: position 62,925 of record JAHBCN010002089.1, read on the forward strand.
GAGTGTACAGATTGGAAGAAGAGAAATATTTTCTGGCTCGGAAGAGGAATCCAAGCTTTTGAAGCTGCCGAGGCACATAGATGTAATGTGTTTGTACCAGCTGAGGTTATTCTCAAAAGTAACGCCGAGAAGATTAAACGATTCTTTGTTCTGCAGAACTTGGCCGCAAAAGATGAGCATTGGCATTTTTTTCATAGATGTTAACATGACTGTGTTTTCGAGGCATTAAACTAAACAACATTTTTTAAGGCCCCAACTAAGATAAGTTTGAGGTCTTGCAGTGAGATATCGTGGCCGATTCCAGCTTTATTTTTCTGTTGTAGAATTATATGGTGACTTAAGAAATTGAATACTAGAATGAAGGGTACTATCGTCAGCAAAGTTATGCATGGATTGATTGTGGAAGAGAGAAGATCGTTAATGTGTAAAAGAACAGCGTGGGTGCGCCAGCACTGAGCCTCTGGAGCACCCCAGCATGACTCAGAAGCTGGAGGAATGACCATCTATACCAATGACTTAGGCGTTTGTCTGAAATTCTGCCTATCTTTGGCAGTGGGTAGACTACTGTAGCCTTTGCCATATTTTTGGTGTGTAGCCCCAGGCAATGCATGCTCTGAAAATTTTGCTTGAACCATTTATAAAATTTAAGAAAAAAAATATGTACCCTACAAATAAAGACCCACACAAACTGTGTTGCCAGGTGATTACGAAAGGCGTATAAACTTTTGCCAATGGTTTGTAAATGCTGCTATGTGAAAATCCAAACTTTTGCATGACACTTTTGGTGCGATAAGACTAATTTTAGTAATAGAGGCATGTTTAACCGAAAGAACCAACATTATTGAAGCAGTGAAAATCTCCTGCGCCACCACCTTTCAATCCACAAAGAAGTTTTAACTTAAACGTATGGTGCTACCTCACTGGATCAAAAATTGTTGAACCTGTGTTTTATAAAGGATCTTTAAAGCGCACGATAGCTGAATTTATTAAGAAATGTGTTGAAGGATTTTTTAGATGATGTCAATATAGCCATTATTAGCATAATGTATTTTGTTAATGTTACTTAGTTATGTGTTATTATATAAAAAAAATGAAATAACGATGTTCATTATTTACCCAAGTAATTACAACTCCGCTATTTCTCATTTTAGAAAAAAAAAACGTAAATAACTTATTGTATAGAAAATTACATTCTTTATCAAATAAACGTAACAAATAGGACAGGGTGTTGCATTTAAAAAAAGGATATTTTTGTGAAAACCTCCTAAATCTTTTGTCATTTGTTTTTTTATCATTGTCATTGTAATCAGCGTAAAAATGTACACAACTTTGATAATTTAACCTAACTTTTATAATAAAAAGTTAGCAATGGTGCCGACTTAATTTTTGAACACATGGTAGATATATATATATATATATATATATATATATATATATATATATATAGTATATATATATATATATATATATATATATATATATATATATAAATATATATATATATATATATATATATATATATATATATATATATATATATATATATATATATATATATATATATATATATATATATATATATATATATACTGGGTGTGGCTCCGTCGAGGACATAGGGAACCATGTAAATTTTAAAGTGGTCCAATATATTCCCTAATTATTTTAGAAGAAAATATTAGGATTTTTTAAAGATCACGAAAAAGTTAACGCGTACAAATTTTAGCTCTTCTCAGTCCGCCAGCTAAAAAGAGACAACTGCCAAATAGCTTACGAATCTCCTATCTTCTTACGCGCCCTGTATTATTAGAAGTTTATAATAAAAATACCAGAAAATTTATTTCTAACTCTTACTTCTCAAGTTGTCAGGATCAATGTCACATCATTTTTAAATAATGAACTACTCAAATCAAGAAAAAAATCACTATTATAAAATGCATGGTTCTATAAGGGAAATAGTACTCGAAGAGAAGTGACATGTTTGCAGCCTATTTCTCCAATAGGCCAATACCAAGTAAATCGACAATAGAACGGACGATAGTACTGAAACTACAGGCACAGTAAACAATAATTGCAAATGAAGAAAATCGACGTGAAAATCAGAGAGAGACAAATTGTACAAAACGAGAGGGATTTAGACGTGGATACTTTGTGTAAAGGAGGCCGAAGGAAAACATTAGCACGAGACAACTGAGGATATTACTGTATAAGACCACACCACAATATCTCAAATTTTAAAAAGCTGTAAATACCACCTCCTTACAATTACGAAAGGACACCAAGAATTAAGAGACGGAGACGAAATACGACGACAGGAATTTTGCTTTAAGGTGATGGAGAGGACAACCACTGACAGAGTGTTTTTTACAAAATATTTGCTTTTTTACTGACAAATGCACTTACATTGAACAATGCACCCATAACATTCAAAATTGCCATACTGGAGTAACGAAAACCAAAATCGATTTTTTGAGACAAGGACTCAATATCCACAAAAAAAAAATTATTATTTATGGTATTTTCGGCCTCATATCCTTGACCATTTTCCTTGACCGAAATTTCTTAATGCGGGAGTACTTTCTGAACTTTTAGAGGAACAGCTTTTGCCTGCTTTGAACAACCTTGCTCAGAAATCAAGAGATTTGGTATCAACGATGGCTGCCCAAAGTACAGTACCGCAGAGTTGTGCGCTTTACTTGAACAACGCATTTAATAACGATATCATAGGCCCGAACTACACGCACATCTTGGCCAGCCAGGGTCTCCGGATTTTCGCCAAACGATTTTTTTTTCTGGGAACATTTAAAAACGAAGCTTTATACCAATAAAAATATGAAAATTTAAAATTCAGCTAAGAACGTTATTTCATGAATGCCAGAACATTTCCATGTACCAACTAGCCAACGTAAGAAATGAGTTTATAATCGTTTGGGTTATTGTCTGGCAGTTAATTGAGGAATATTTGATGATTTGATTAAATCCTGATATTTTCGTCACAAATTGATTTCTAAATGTAGACAAATTTGTTTTATTGTCTTGCGTAACTGTCAGTGCATGTGTTGGAATTAGCTGTAAACCAAAATGAAATGCTAGATTCTTTGAAATTCTCTGTATAAAATTGTTCAGTTTTGCAATAACATTATAAATTAATGATCTAAATTGTCACTGATAACTGATATGGTGTGTTTATTATTGGATTTCTAGAGCAGGGTGCATAAAGAGATACTACTTTGCAGAAGTATTTAACCTTTTACTGATTCGTTGAAAATGCTCAAATTTTCATTTTGGGTGGAAATTATTGTGCTCTTCAATAAATCCTAATAGCATTTTTTTCTAAAATAATTAGGGGGAGCCAATATTTGACTACTTCAAAATTTACATGGGGTTCCCCTATGTCCCGCTCGGCGGAGCAACACCCGGTATATAATTGTCTAACATTTTATGTAAAATTACCAATTTCCATTTTTTTACTGTTATTATTATTAAAAATAATTTTTTGGTATTCCAAAAAAGGCTCTTGACGAAAATTTGCCATATATTTGCATTGAAAGTTTTTCATTTGACATCCTGTATATATGTATATTTCCGTGTCCTTTCCTAGATAAGGTAAATCTAAAAACTTTATAAGACTTGTTTTTCACAGCAATTATAGTCAAAAATTTTAGGCATCTTACATTTAGTGGGATTTTTCTCTGTGACCCGAACAGCAATCGCATGTTTCAAAAACATTTTCAAGTACCCTTCAAAAAATGCTTGTCCTGAAAAGCGGAAAACCATTGCATTAGCCATATTCGTTGCGTTTTCCTTTGTGAAAAGCCGCTGCAGCGAAAAACCTTTTTACTTAGGGAAACACATATTCAGAAATGTTTACAGCTTATTACAAAAAAGATACGGGGGTAACTGACAATTTACAGCGAGTGATACAGGAGACCAGTAACAGCTCGTAACTTTTTTATGAAAAAGATAATATTTTGAAACCTGCGGCTCTCGTGTAACGTGATAATACTCTTTTTTTTCAAACCTGACTACCACTTATTTCTGGTTTAACCAAAATTGACTCAAAATTTGTTATTTCAAACAGCAACATGTATAGCTTATCTGATTAACCTTAAAATTCTTTGAAAGTGTTAGACAATGTTATGATTTCACTAATATTAAAATCTTGAACTTCCATTGTCTTTATTTATTAATTGATACACCTCGTTTCGGTTAGTGATGTATCTCCAACCGTTTCCAAGTAATAACTAAAAACTTTTTACTAAAAGCTACGACTTATACATATACTATCTGTTGTTCATCAAAGCTTAACCGATTTTTCACTTTTTGCTCATAATTATTGCAATAATTATTAAAACTGATATTTTGCAAATTTATTCTTCAATACCTACTTTTTAATATTATCAAAGACAATTGTAGTTACCACTATAGACACACAGAACAATGTAAAATTTTCGGTAATAGGTTTGGACGCCTGCTTGCTGAGATTCCTTGAGTAGAGTGTCCATCGAGAGAATATATGTGCACACGCTGCTGTATAAATGAACATTGTTGCCAAAGCAATAAAAGAAGTAACAGAAAGTAGGAATTATTTCTGTCGAAAATGTGCTTCGAATTTGTATTCGTTTTACTAATCTTAATCTTATTTTTAAATTTTTTTTTATTTATTAAATAATAAAATTTTAATTATTTAAACTTGTACTGTGGGGAATTATTTCCTAAAATATATTTATATCTAGTATACACGTTGGTAAACATTATTTCAAATTTTACAAATTCTCATTTTTTTTATTATAAGACATCCTTACATAAAAGAAATGTTTGTATAGGCTCACTAAATTTATTTAATTTTTTTTTTATAAATAAACTAAATAAACGCATGTATTTTTAAGTGTATTGCTATTTGCAAATAAACTGAGAATTAATTAATGTGTGGCCATGAAAGAAGCAAAAACGGCTAGTTTTTGAGTTAAATAAAAAAGCGTTATTGTTTAATTCATATCGTAATACATTTCTGCGTTGTGATTTGTTTATGTTTTCCTGTGGTAATTAAAATTTTTATTCTTGTTAAAATGTCGGCAAATCTGTCAATATTATGACTGCCGAGTGAGTCGAAGAACAGATAAAGTTGGGCTAGACTTTTTCGTTTTCCCTACAAGAATAGTACACTATGTAAGCAATTGATTATAAACTGTGGTAGGTATTTATGTATCTATGTATATTAAAATTATTTAGACTAATAAATACCTTATAATTATATGATCGACACCTAAAATTTTTATCGGTGTTTAGAGTAACCTTTGATAGATATTAATTCAAATATTTGATATTTAAAAGAGTGTCCGCAAAATCGCATAAAAACTGCCTGTGTTTTTTCACATTTATATTTACTCGAAAGCAGTACTTTTCGTCTTTTCAAATTTTGAAAATCACTTCCTATTTAGTTGGAAAGATGCTAAATTAAAAAATTGCAAAATACAGTCGTATTGTATTCTCACTGCAATTTTAGCCAAATGGACCTTGAAAAATAAACAATACATTTTTATCTTCAGAAGGTTGTAAATCGGCCCCCCATGAACTACGTGGGGGTATAATCATCCCTTAAAATAGATGAAACCATGTACACTTAAAATTGCAAAAAAAATTAGATTGTTTGGACATGTCTAACAAAAAAATAAATTACTATTATAGTCAACCACCCTTTCTACCTCATCAGTGAGAAAATGAATGAAATCCTAGCTTTTACAAAACAAGCCTCCAGTTGTATTTGATCCAAGCATAAAAGCAGGTGGTTAAAAAGTAAACCAGAAAAATTTAGTTACACCTGGTTTATATACTTGATCAAAAAATGCCAACTAAGACTTTCTAAAAAGCTAGTATTTTATTTTATTTTTCCTATTGATAAGGTTAGTTGATTATCATAAACATTTATTTCTTATTAGACATGTCCTAAAAAATCAGATGTTTTGCAATTTTTGAAGTTGTATACGATTTTATAAATTTTAGGGAATGACTGCACCCACACATAAGCTTATGAGGGTTGTTTACAACCTTCTTAGATAAAAATGTATTATTTCATTTTTCTAAGGTTCATTTTAAACAAAAATCGCAGTGAGAAGAAACTTTTAATACCACTGCAATTTTCGCAATTCTACGGATTGACGATTTTCCAACACCTAAATAGGGTGATTTTTAAAAATTAGCAAAAACGAAAAGCAATGCTTATCTTAATTTTTACACGAGTAATTAGTATAAAATTTATATTTGCGTGTTTTTTCTCACCTCTGAAAATTGTGGAAAAAACAGGCAGTTGTTGCGGTTCTCCTTATGATTTACAAATAAGGTTCTATGTTTATTTTTAGACTGAAATAAATTTTAAAAATTAAGTTCCGAGTATTGGAAGCCACTTTACACTGGGAAATCTGGGAAACAATATATGTCGCGCGTTAATTTTAATTCGATAGTAATTTTTTCTTATTCAAATATATTTTATATTCCTGCTTAAACATGATCAGAGACATTATGCACGGTACCTTCTGCGCATGGGTAGCATTGATAAAGATGTGAAAGCTGGTAATCAGAGGAGTGACTTGGCATTCATGTCACGAAATTGCAACCAGCTTGAATTGAAATCGCATCTGCTCCCTTTCTGATATTTACGGTTGAATATACAGGGTGTTACTCATCGGTAGCGTCATACTTGAAGGTACTTTGGACGATAAGTCTAGTGCTCGAGAGAATGGGTTCTGCCATATGATACAGGTGTTAAGTTTTAGAACTGCATTGTTTTTCTACTTATTTCTTAACTCAAATGACGATACAAATGGGATCTGGGGTTTTCGAGGCGAAGCAAATTCTGTCCTGATGCCGCCGTTGAGGATGCCAGTTACGGTCTCCTCAATAGCGTAACTTTCTTTTAAGCTTAGAATATTGACCCATTTATTGAAAATAAGTTACCATGAATCATCCGTATTCAAAATGTACCCTATTTGGGCGTCTAGGAGTATGTTCCTATAAACACACTTTAGTGATCCCACACTTTTTATACTTTGGCCACCAAAGAACTTTGCATAGTGGTAGTTCTAACCACGGTGACTGTTTAGGCATGTAAAACCTGAAACGCTCCAACTGAAATCACCTCAAAAGTCACTGGGGAATTGGGGACCTTGAGGGTGATTTTAGGGGGTTGGAGGCGTTTTCGGCTTTGTGCCCTGAAAGACCTTTGATCATCGTGTTAAGAATTATCACCATGCAAAGCTCTGAAAGCAATTGGCCAAAATTGTTTCCATAAAAAATTGTGGGATCCTTTAAAGTGTGTTTATCTCGAGAACCGCTGCTCCTAGAGACTTAAATACTAGCATACTTTTTGATGCAGATGGATTTATAGTAACTTATTCTTTAATAAACAGGTCAATATTCTAAGTTTAAAAGTTACGACTTCACGACTAAAACAAGTGGAGGTAAAGGCTGCAAGCCTCTACTAGCAATAAAAGCGTGGACGAATGAATTTCTCGCCTCAGAAAAACCCCAGATCCCAAATTTGTACCGCTAGGTCATTTGGTTAAAGAATACCAAGAAAACGAAAGCAAAATTAAACTTTAAATTAATCTCTGTATCTTAATAGCTAAGCATTTTAGGTCAATGTTTATATGAACTTTTCTGACTTAAAATCGATCCAGAAATGCCTCCTTCTCAAATTACACATACCATTGCTAACACCTGTAGAGCAAGTTTATTTCGAAAATAAAATGCATTTATTGTTTTTAAATTTTCTAGTAATTTAATTATATTCCACGTGTAAAGACAATATTTTATATTTTTTTAAATATCAATTTTAAGATTTAACAAAAAAATCTTAAAAAACTTTTTATTACTTTATTTTCGATAAACTAAAAATAAAATATTTGTCATATTAAAAAAATATATTCATGTTGGATTTTGCTATCCAAAAAAGTAATGCATTTTAAACAATTACCAAAATTTTCTTAGAATAAAGCAAGCCTTATACTACGTACCTGCAAATAAGTTTTATAGTAAAAGTACAATAAATATAAAAGAGCTGATGTGACGATTATTTTTTTATAACTGTATAAGATTGCTCAAAAGTCTGCCTTTTTGAAAATTATAGGACCTTTTATTTGATTTGACATTATTAGCATAATTTTTAAATATTTTTAGCAGCTCTTCCTTAACCCCTTGGGCTCACTAGCCAACCTTATAGAAAATTTTAGTTCCATCAGGACTTTGAAACACTTGTATTTACATTCTACCATATTAAATAATGCCCAATTGCAGAGCATCAAATTTCCTATAGTTATCATTAATTAAAATTCCGTCTAACTCTAACAGCAAGCGAGCTACAGCCCCTCAAAAATTGTCTATTTTTGCCAACATTGCAAAAAAATTGCCAAATCCTCCTATTAAGTCCTTCATATTTTTTTATAACTCGTCCAAAGTATTATAAGAATCATAGGGTTGAATATAATTGCATTAAAAAAGCCAATAAGGTTTGTATTTATGAAAGAAGATGAAGACTTAGTTCGAATGGGGAACATATTATCAACACATCAATAAACGCATTAAAACTTTATGAGCTTATCTGTGAAAGTAATTCTGTGAAAAACTCATACGAAATGCTATTTCTGGAAGTGTTTTAAATATAGTGTTTCAAATATGTTGGTTTTTTAAGTTTACATTGTTGAATACGTTTTTTTGAGTGCCTGCTGCACATAATTATATCGATTACAAATTAAAAGTTGGCAAGTCAAAGGCGAAGAAAATAAAAAAAATTGAAAACAACAAAAAAAGCATCCAAAGTGAACTTTAATCTAGAATGGGTCTAATAATTAATAAACCTAAGCCTGGGTATGGCCGCCATAAATGATGGAAATACTGATAGGCGTTTTTTCCATAACCCACAAATAAGTGCAGAAATCACAGGAGTAAATTGTGAATTAATTGAAAATTTTTGTTTAATTTTAAAAATCATAGCATCTGGCTATAAAATTAATACAAATACATTTAAATTTTCAGTAGACTAGACAAGAGCATTATATTTATCATTGTATAATTGGTACTATATGCCCAGTACAGTTCATAAGGTATTAGTTCACGGGGGTGATATAAGGATGATTTGTAAGCAAGACATAAAGAATGTCGAAAAATTCGATTAAATAATGGCCGTAAGTGCTCTAGAATATTTGCGAATACTGATATAATTAGAACGCTTTTGTTAACATCCGATCCCCATTTAGCTACCCTCAGAAAATTTAAATCTTAGGAAAACTCTTCTAAGTTTGATTTTCAGTTAAAAAAGTATGTGTTTATTAAAACTTTTGTGGATTCCCCTGTTTCTTTAGATTTTTTGTAACTTAAATTTAGTTGAAGAATCAAGTAGTTCTGATTCAGAATAATTAGCCCAAAATTTTATTCATGATTAATTTTTGATTATTTCTTTTGTTTTGCAAGCTATTGCTAATTTTAAGAATTGGTTTTTATGTTAAGTCGTTTAATATTAAAATTTATTTACTTGTATTAATATGTTTTTTTTAATTAAAAAAAAAGAGATAAGTAAGCTCTGTTGTATTTTCACCCAAATAAAAATCGACAGATCCAAGCGTTTTTTTTTTAAGAAAAAAACACCCGAATTTTGAATGAATTTATTGATTATATAAGAGACACACTGTATACCCCAGTCGTTGCACCAAAACTTTAAAAATCCCTTAGAAAGTATAAGCGACGGGCTGTAGATAACAATTTATTTTTGTTTTAAAATTGCATTTGGTGTAATCAGAGTTAGGATTTTTGTCCCGTCATACCATAAGATTGTAACACTGTGCCTAACCCCTTCCTCCTACCTACGCCCCTCTCACCCACATTCCTCTGCTCTAAAAACCAAAGCGAGGGCTTTTTAAGTCAACCATTTTCAACCATAATCAATTTTATGATTCTTATAATACTTGACGAATATAAAAGAAAATATAAAGGAGTTAGAATTTGGGCAAAAATGGACAATTTTTATAAATGTAAAGCCGTCATGTTAGAGCATGTTAGTAAAAGAAGAGTGAAAATTAAAGAAATTAATGCTCATAAAAGTACGTAATAAAAATTGATAGACTATTAGTTAGTTTTCGAGATATATCGAAAGAACTGAAAAACGTCCAAACAATTCGTGGTTTTTAGGCTGTCAAAAGTTCTGTAATCAAAAATTTTGGTGGGAAACCACAGATTACTGTTATTAGCACCCTAATAGACCAATTGAAACAATAAAACTAAATAACCTATTTAATGCTTACTTGGGAACTATTTAAAATGACAATTTGATTGGGCTAAGTGGGGTATTTGGTAGATATTAATCGTTGATCGAAATTTTGTAAAATTAAATATCTATTTAAAATATTTTAAATTAAAAGTGGAAAACACAATCAATAACAATTTGTTATTTTAAATAAAGAACAGATATCTAAATACAACGCCCTATACAAATTTGTTGTTTTAACAGTAATACAATATACAAACGGATCTATAAGATAAATATTTGAAGCTATACAGTTATGCCATAGTAACCAAAAAACATATTAAAAATTTGTACCTATATTTATTAGTCAAAGTCTGAGCAAGTTTCATCTGATTCTGAATTAATGAGACTATCTTAATAATGTGAATTTGTTGGTTTCTTCGGAGATTTTAGTAAGTTTTTAAGTGGCCCTGTCTGTATTGCTAATAATAAGGAAGTCCTTCTGTGGTTTCTCAGTAACACAAATTCGTTAAAATAATGTTGGTAAAAAAGGGACCTCTTACGTACCTGTACAATTGACTCTATTCAAAAATTCGATAAATGAAGATATATTTTTTTTTAAATAAAAGTTGTAGCGGCCATTAAATCTTGGGCAATTTTTTTTCCCTTTCATAAAATAGGCTTACGCCACCTTCTATTAAATATAAATACCTGTTGAAAACCCTAATAAAGAAACAGGAGTCCGTTGTCAGTGTCTAAAAATATTTTTTAAAATGCCAAACTTAACTTTGGATCAAAAAGTAATTATTATTCAGTATATTGAGCAGAAAGGTTGGCCAGAAAGGGATGTGGCGGAAGAGCTTAAAATTCCAAAGAGTACTATTCATTTTGTTTAAAAAAATGGCAGGAAACACACTCCTTTGAGAGAAGAGCTAGAAGTGGTCGCCCCAAACTATCGAATCAAGAACAAGACAATAATTTAGTAAGTATTAGCTGAGAGACCTAAGACACGCCGTTGTTTGTAAAGACTATCATATTATCATATTAATCGAAAGCTGGCTCAGTGGCAAGATTTTAGATGGAGAAGTGTCAGTAAAGGGTTATAAAACGTTTCGTTGTGACCGGATCCTCACTTAAGTAGTGATAAAAAACGTGGTGGTGGCGTCCAATTCTGGTAAAGAAATCTATTTACTCAAAGTTATCAAGATCAACACACCTCCATCGAACAACATTTGTATTTGTTAAATATGGATTTTAAGGTTAGTAATTGAGAGGTGTGTATATCTCCACCGAATTTCTAGCGCAGACGGCTGTTGTGGTCACTGCGATGCTGTCGAGACAATTTGTCTCAACTATTCATCTGCAGTTGTGCCATTGCTTGGAGACTACAACCTTCCTTCCAAGGTGGAGTAACACTGAATTACCAGTTGGTGGTCATTCTGTGTGTGCTTCCTACATGGCTGAATCTTTGCGTTCCTCAGTTTGTTCCAGCTAATTGAGATCCCAACAATCGAGGAATATTTCTTGATCCATTGTTTACACATTTTAAAGAGTTGCTTGTTTTTCCGGCCGAAGAATTGTTGAGGAAATTCCCGAATGGCGAACATCACGTTGCCTACATATGTGAAGTTAAATTTCTAGTAAGTACAAGTATAAAAAACGTAGAATACTATAATGATTTAAATGCAGATTTGTACATTTTAATGATTATCTTGCATTCGAAACATTGGGACGTGCTGCTCGCTGGTCTGGGAGTGAATGAGGCTGCTTCTTTGCTCTATGATATTCTTAATAGTGGTATATCTGCTTATGTTCCTGTCAAACGTTTTAAAAGCTCTAATTTTCCTAAATACTTTTAGTGCTGAATTTCGAAGTCTTACTATAAAGAAAAAAAATCGCTCACAACTTATTTGACTCACGGTTCTCGGGGAGATTATCTCGGTTCTCTCACCTAAGGGCTCATTGTAAGGTTTGGCTGGAGAGAGACTATAATGCTTATTCGCCTGGTCGAGGATGATATATCTGAGAATCCTGGGAACTTGAATTTTGTAAATGATAGAAATCTTTTTGTTTTTACCTGAATGTATGTTTTATAATGATAAAGGGCCCGACAACTGTCGGGATATTGCGGGATTTTTTTTCAGACTATTTCAGTACAGTATATTGTGACAGTGATGAGGCTATTACGGGACTTTAATATCAATGAAAATCTGACTTAGCTCAAACCAGTATCCATTTCAGGATTTTCCCATAAGATAATTAAACTTCCTTCGAAGTTGGCATGCAGCCCTAATAATGTGCCTGAGTATTTGTTGTTTTTAATTAGTATTTAGCAGGCAAAAACCATTTATTTGTTATTTAATATGTCTCAAATGAGGGCGAGCTCAGAATATGGAAGGAGAGTTTTGTAATCAATTTTTAAGTCTGGCGAAAGGGAGGATGTCCAAAACTATAGAGGCATTCTAAGCAATCAGCAATCCCAAAGTTGCTGGAGAGTCAAATTTTTTATGACCAGATAAGGGGTCCGCGGGGGCTTTATTGTGGACGAGCAGCATGGGTTTTATGCCGGGTAGGTCGACCGTTACCAATCTGGTTATTTTGGAGCGATCTGTTGCGTGCCTTGAAGGACGGTTGTCAGGTTATCAATTTACACCGATTTCTCCAAGGCATTTGACAGAATAAATCACAATTTGTTGGCAAAACGGGAGGGCGGTTGGTTTTAGGGGGATAGATCAGTGGCCTGGTTAGAAGTATGTTTTAGTTGGTCGTACGCAAAGAGTTAAGGTGGGTGGTTCTGTATCCAGAAGCATTGACGTGACCTGGGTGCTCTAGGTGGTCATTGCGCCCCCTTTTAATATATTCATTAATGACATAGGACAGAGCCTGACCAACTGTGGGTTTCCCTGCTGTTCGCTGAGGGATATGAAATTGTACAGAGTGATTAAAACGGGAGGATGATGGGGCTCTGCAAAATGACCTCGACATGTTGTGCACTGGTGCTCGTCAACAGTTTATCTCAATCCCAAAAAGTAATACAATTAGTTTTTGTAAAAAAGAAATAAAATTAAAAAATATATATACTATTAATGGAATTAATTTGATTTCCCTGTCAGCTGATTATGACTTGGGAGTCCTCATGAATGACGGGTAACATTTAATGACCACTATTCTTTTATAACAGGGAACCATTTCAAATGTTGATTTTTTTTGAGAATCGCGAGCGATCTCTCTGTTAATTCCTTGAGGTTATTAAAAGTTCACTGGTGAGATCTCACCTTGAGTATGCCTGCTGTGTGGTGTCCGTTTTATAACACGATAATGCTTTTTATTGAAAGGGTATAGAATAAATTTATTAAACATTGCGCATAGACGGGGTATTGGAATGAGCATGGGACCCCCCGCTTGGTTGAATTTGCATTCGTTAGAAAATAGAAGGAGGGAAAGATCTTGCTTGATATACAAATTACTGAATGGGCATATAGATTGTCCATCCCTTTTAAATCAAATTAATCTGAAAGTCCCTATACGCCACTTAAGACAAAATGATTTGTTCTTTGTCGATACTCATAGAATCAAACTATGGAATTCATTCTCCTTTGGGTCGTTTTCCCTTTAAATTCCTATCTTCTATAAATAGACATCCTGACATAGATCCTTTCGGAAGCTCGCTCAATAAGTTTAGTATGCGGTCCGGACTGATGGTTAATAAACTAATGAGTCATTTAGTAGCTTACATTTATTGAAATATTGTGGACTGAAAATATATATATATATATATATATTAGACTGGGCCCCATTTTTTTCGATGTCTCTATTTTTTTGAGGCCCATTGCTAAAACTTTTGAATGCGTCTAAAAACCATTTCCCAAAATGGTTGAAATTCCAAAGTTTACCGGTGAGTCTCCGTTTGCGTGCTTTTCATATTTTGTTGTTTAAGGAGATATCGAGATAATGCAGTAAAAAATTGACAGATCATAGGTTAATTATATGTTTTGCGGTTGCTGAACACAATGCAATTTTTAGTTTTTCTCTCCGATCAAGATATTTTCAAAATTTAGGAAAAATTGGAAAATGACAAAAAATGAAATTTTTTTACTTTACTATTTAAAATTTATTGGTTAAATTTGTATTTATCTACAAGCTGTGATCAGGGTTGTAGAGAAATGAAAGGGCTTTAAGATGCAAAAACGGTGATTTGTGAGATCACCCCAAGATACGAGGGATACTAAAATTGTGCAAATGCAAACAACATCAATATTACGGGTAACGGATTTAATGACTCATGAAACGAACTTTTGGGGGAAATTTTCGCTACAAATTTGTAATTTTTTTATAATAGACATATGGAATTCTGGTTTACTTGTGAACTAGCTACGCAGGTTTCAGAGAATGACATCAGCTTTATTAAAAGCGATAAAAGCGATTAAGAGATATGGACAAATGTAAATGAGATATCCCCAAAATTGCCGTAAAACACTTTCATAATTGGTACCTGAACGAAATGATTGATTTGTTTTTTTTTTTTTTTTTTTTTTTTTTTTTTTTTTTTTTGCGCGCTAAGTATTGCCCAGAAGAAGCGCATGGTCCGGTCGTTGGAGCAGGAAAGTCGGCAGACCAAAGTTTCGAATTAAGAAAAACAGCAACTTTTAATTGAGCCCATAAGACCAGACGACCCAAAATTCTTACTTTGATGAAATATTCGAATTTTTAAAAAGAATCCCCCTTTTCGTTGCGGGATGAAGGGGGTATTGGGGGGTTGCAGAAAGTGAAAGCTTAAAGTTACGAACGACGCCGGAACGATTCGTACATTTATCAGAAGTTTAATCGGGGCACTTACTGCAAGCGAAGAGGGGTATCAAAATTTAATACACAGTTTGTTGAGTTTTAAGTTTTAAAACCCTTTTGTATTTAAAATAAAGGTAAACCAGTTATGTGTAAAAGGGTTTAAATTTTAGAAATAAAATCCCGTTTTTTAAACTTGCCTAATATTTGCTATAATTCAAGTTACGGGCCCGGCAAGCTCAATTTTAAAAATATGCCGACCGGAATTCGCCTAGAAAATTGAGGAAGAGAATTTTGATTCGGAATTCATTAAAACTTTGGAACATAGACCTTGGAATGTGTATTGGGCACAGAAACGGATGAAAAAGATATCGAAAGCAAAAAGTAAGATTATTTTACTCCGGGAAACGGTTAATTTGTACATGTCCAGTCAGCCAAAACTGAAAAAGAAGTTTGGGAAAACCCTGATCAAAGTTTTTTTGAGGACAAGGGCCCGACCGGGAAGGTAGGACTTTACGTACAATACCACGTGGAAGACTCAGTTGAGAGTATGTTAATAAATAATCAGTACCGCACACAAACTCTCAGAAATCGGATTCACCGTTAGTGAAGAATGGATTGGTGTGATTCTTCTGCTGGTTTACCAGATGAATACCGACCGATGATCATGGAATCGAGAGCAGTGGTGTTGCAGTGACAGGTGACAGCATCAAATTGAAATTACTCAGATGTCAAACCAGAAAGGACAAATCAAGAAGTTACCAGTAGAAGATTTAAGAAACCATCCGAATAATTGAAAGAAAATGCTCATGGTAAAAGCCGAAATAGTAAGTCAGTGTTGTTTCCAATGTAACAAAAAAACGGACATTTTGCCAAAGATTGTGACAAGCACAAAGATAACAAAGATGGGCTTTGGTTATTCTGCGTTATCAGTATTTTTCAAGCAGTATAAACGCTGAAAATACGTGGTTTATTGACTCCAGCAAGCATTCATATGACCAATGATGCTAATATGCTTGAAAATGTCAAAAACACAAGTGAGTATCAGATCAGCACGAAATAACCAGGTTATGTCAGCATCTAAAAATGGTACAGTAAAATTACCAGTTTCTGATACAGTTTTCTTAAGGCTCAGAACACATTTCACGTTCCGATTTAAAGGTCAACCTACTACGGTGAGTTAAATGGTTAAAAGAAATCTTTCAGTTGTTTTTAAATCTACGGGCTGTAAAATTTATGATCCGCAGCAGCATCTAATTGCGACCGGCACACTAAAAATGGTTTATTTCAACTGACTTAGTACGTACAAATGAACTAGCATGCCATGTTTCTGCAAGCAACTCAAAATGATGTGGCACGTCTTTCAGGACAATTTAAACTATGCGTGCTTGTACAAATTGAAAAATGGTATGGTCTCAGATGTTAAATTCGATGAACAATTAATTTCAAAGTGTGAAATCTGTGTTCAAGGAAAAGGCCACCGATTGCCGTTTAAGGAGAGCAACTCGCGTAGCAAAGAAGTGCTTGAATTGATTCACTCAGACTTATGTGGACCGATTGAATCTAAAAGTTTAGTAGGTTCACGATATATGATAACTTTTCTCGATGATTACAGTCACAAACGTTGCGTATTTTTTGAAGTCCAAAAGTGAGGCGTTCGAACAGTTCAAAAACTTTCAAGAATCTAGTAGAAAATCAAACAGAAAAAAAAAGATCTTACGTACTGATAATGGTGGTGAGTACGTTAATAAACCTTTGAAAAAATTTTTTGAGAAGCAATGGTATCATACATCAGCGGACAGTACCGTCACAGCAGAAACCCGGGAAAAATGAATGTTTGAACCGGGCAATTATTGAGAAAGCCAGATGCATGTTAATCGATTCAAAATTACCCAACATTTTCTGGGCAGAAGCAGCGAACAGGCTGTGTATCTTCTAAATCGATCACCGATGAAATGTTTCGGGTGAAAACGCCAGAAGAAGCATGGAGTGGGTAAAACCCAAGCTAGAGGCCCCGTATTTTTGGTTGTAAAGCACATGCTCATTCCAAAAGAAAACGCAAAAAATTGGACAGAAAAACTATGCCATTTTATCATGATTGGTTATAGCACAGAGAGCAAAGCTTATCGACTATTTGACCCTATAAAGAAAGAAGTGCTTATTGCCAGAGATGTGACATTTTTGAAAGCGAGAAAGGGGTTTTTTCTGTTAGAAGATCAGAAGAAAAATGAAAAGCATTTTGTTTTCCAGAAGAACAAATTGAAGCAGAAGAAACAACTGAACCTTTGTAGAAGTGTTTAAAAGTTCAAGGAGAAGCATCGTCGACTCTCACGTGTCAGAACCGGTTAAGAAGTCATCCCAGAATAGAACCATTAAAACAAAAATGATTAAAACCCGAATATATGACCAATACGGATTTTTTACTCTTCCGATCTGATTTATCCCTCATCAAACCAAACCCAACTAGGCAGAAAGTAGAGGAGGAAGGTTTAGAAGACAAAGGTCATTTTTTTAATTTGTTGAGAGGCAGATCCATATGGGGAGCTCAGACCTGATAGTGACCATGGCGTGCAGCCAAGGAAGAACTGTTTGATTGACAACCAACGGGAGTTAGTAGAATATTTTGGTGACAGAAAGCCTTAATAACAATGGGATTTAAAACAAAAAAGGGTTGTGGAAAATCGAAAACACAAGTTCAAACAGATGTAAAAAGGTTTAGTTTATTTAAATGAGGGTTTTGAGTTTTAAGTTTTAGTAACTTAATTAAATAAATAAAAACCAGAAAAAGTTAGTTTGGGCATCAAGGAAAATATTCTTTTTTAATTCTATATTCTGTTTTAATTCCAAAAAAAGTTTTGATTTTAATAGAAAAAGGATTTCTCTTATTCCAGAAAGAAAACTGTAGAAACTCTGAAAAATATTAATTAACAGAAGAAAGAAAAACAAGTACAGATACAAATTGTTAATTGTCAACTTTTTATGAGCTAATGTACAAAATTTATATATATTTATATATATATATATATATATATATATATATATATATATATATATATATATATATATATGTAGTATTGAAGAGTAATGTTAGTATGCACTATGTGAAAATATTATATGTTTTTGCTTGTATTTTGTTACTTTATAATGGGGTATCCCGTCTATTAATAAATAAATAAAAAAGTGTTTCGAGAAACCAACCATTTAAATCTGTAGTTACATCAAAAACGGAAAGCACTTCCCAGCATTGTTTAGAAGACACGGCAAAAAAATAAGGCAAATATCCGACTGGCTCCCCCCGGCAGCCTTAAAACCGTTTTTTTTCCCAAAGCAAAAAACAAAAATTGGATTTGTTCACATTTACTTGGAAAATATAAAGTCACCGATGAAAAGTGTTTCAGTCGTTACAAAGGGGAAATTTAAGAGTACAGGCCTCAAGGAAACGATTTTATGAAAAATACCCAAAAGGACAGAAGCAGTGGGCGGGTTGGAAAATGTTTGGGGTGGCTGAGTGCACAAGGACTTGTGTATGTTATTTTATCGAAGGCAGGTTTAATGTAGAGGTTTATAGATCTACACAGAATATGCTTCCTTCTGTACTGGACCGATTTCCGACAGAAATTTTATCTTTCAGCAAGATAAGTGTCCCGTTCATACGGCCCAGCAAGGATGAATGGATGGAAGAGCAGCGTATCAGGTTTTACCGTGTCGCCGTAGTCCGGGTTTAAATATTATGGAAAATGTTTGGGGCTTATTAGTTTTAAAAAAAATTTAAAAGGGAAAAATGAGTTTAGGCCGCAAAATGTAAACAAACTTAAGACAAAAATTTTTGAGGCGTGGAATGAGTTTCGACAAATCCGGACCACGCCCGGGCTTTGGGCCATTCGATGCCTGGGAAGGCTAAAAACGGGGCCGCAATAAAATACAGTTTGTTTGAAAGGAATTTAGGTTTGTTCGAATTTATTAAATTGTTAATTAGTTCATTAATTTTTTATTTTATAAAATATAAATTTTTTTCTTTAATTGTTTTTTTTATGTAATTAAAATAAAACAAGGCAAAAATGAGCGATTTAAAAATGGCAGAAAGACAAAATTTGATAAATTTTTTCTCAAAATGAAGCCCTCACTGTACAACATTTGTAAAGACTTTTAGTTTGTATTTAATTTTTTAAAAGTTATATAAAAATAATAACAATTCAGGTAAATAGAGGTGTACGGGTAACCAATAAATACCCGTGGAGAAATTTGTTTGTCAAGATACTGTTAAAATATCTAAATCTAAGATTTCAATTCCCGACGGGTAAATTCTAGATTTTGAGAAAATTTTCTGTATATTGGCTGGGCTATTTAACTTTGTATCCTTTTTTAAAAAATCCAAGAACTTATTGCCTTAAACAATTACCTGCAGTATCCTGTCTGTTTCCTATTAAGAAAAATATATCAAAGGATATATCTTTTCATTACGGCAACTTCAAAGCCTCTATGTTTTGCTTTGTCTCCCTACTTTAGAATATTGCTTTTCTTGGAGAGTCTCTCGTATCTCGTATAATGATGCTAATTACAGACAACCTGAACAACACTTGCCTTTAATGTCAAATTAATATTTTTACTTTGATCTCTTTCTTTGTAAAAGGGTTTTTAGTGGATATATGAGCTGAATGGGGCTGGGATTAGCTGATTCCCCAAAAGTTCCTATCTAGGTCCTTGCCGTTTGCATACAAAATGGAAGCCCCTATGCATTATTTCAAGGTATTGGGAGGGATGGAGTTACCCCTACCAAACATAGGGGTGTAAAAATAGTTTTTTTTAAGATACTAAATAGTTAGTTTATGTATTCAGGGTATTATGAAGATGTTTATGCCTCTGAGGGCAAACAATCACAAAGTCGAAGTCTTGGGCGAGGGTTTTTAAGTTGAACTTATATAAAATAAAAATGCCCTTTAATAAAATTTTATGTTCTTCTTCAGATAATTTGGTTAAATTAAAAAATTAAACCCAAAAGGTTTTTACCATATAGTTGTTTTAAAGGTAATAAATGTTATTGTTGTATTGTGTCAAAGTCAAAACTGAAACCAAAAAAATAATGGATTTTTCGTGATTCCGAATAGAATTGTTGTGAACGCTGCCAGCTTTGATAATCGCAATTGTCGGAAAGTTGCCTCCTTCTCCGATTTGACCAAATTTGCATATTTCATCCAAAGTATACGTTATGATTCTTCACGGACAATACCCAATAAACCCTTTTTAACGTTTTTATTACCTATTGTTATTAAAAACCTTTATTTCATAATGGCAGGGGTAAGAAGTTTTGAGTATTGACCAATAGGCAAAAATTTTCCTTAATATTTCCTGGTAGTGTTGAAAAAATCATTTTTCTCTGGGGTTTAAAAAAAGTTTTTTTACGAGAATATAACTATGTCGCGTCGAAATCATTTGCATAGCAAACAGGTTGTGAAAAATGTATGAAACTTTAATCAGTAGAGGACAATTTAAACAAGAAGCTTAAAGAAACCTGTATACTTGCAAAACTCATCGTCATCGATAAGGAAAAATTTTTAAAGTAACAAATTGAACAAAAGGAAAAAAGTAGTGATTTTCAATCTCACCGTATAGACAATAGTGACCAGGACCTAATAAGAAGGAAAATATATTGTCTTTTAAAAGGGGAGTTGTTCCTTCCTGGGATAAACTAAAAAAGAAGCTAGACGAAAGAAACCAATATAAATATTAGCCGGCCACCCATAGAGTTGTTTGTAAATGGGATTTAAATACCGCAAAATAGACAAAAAGACAAGTAGTAATGGAATCGACAGATTACGCAACTTGGATATTTAATTGCCTTTTAAGAAATTAAAAGATATAGGTTAGAAAAACAGATCCATAATTAACCTGATGAAACATGGTTCGATACACACGAAACAGTATCCAAAGGATGGGTTGATTTCAGTCAAAACTGTCAGACCAAAGTACCCTTAAAAAAGGCCCCCATACCATAATACACGCAGTTCAGAAGACGGGTTTCCCAAAGTGCTTGCTTGTTGTCTGCAAAAAAGTAAAGGATTTTAGCTTTATTTCATGAGGGGTTTAAAATGCAGAACTTTAAAAAACTGGTTTCAAATTACCCTTAAAAATATTCCAAACAGTGTTATTGGAAGGATAACGCGCTCCACAGCCGTCTGCTAAAACAAAGCACCAGCTTTCATCAAGTTCAAAACCGGAACCAGGAATATTTGTTAGAAATGATATTTATTTGAATTTGGTTACAAAAAAACGCAAATTTGAAGTCCAAACGAGGGCAATTAAACAATGTGATGTGACATAATAACAGGCTGGGCATACTGTCTTACGTCTTCCTCCGGGATCACCGTATGTTTAACCTCATAGAGCATTTGTAACCAAATTAAACCCAAAAATCAGAGCGCACTCTGTTTGAAAGTCAGTGTTAAATTTGATAAAAAAAATTTTAAATTTTAAATTAAGTTTGAGAGCTTGTAAAAAATGCAGTACAGCACATTATCAAAATTGAGGACTCTTACATTTCTATGCAAACATAAATCCTATTGTAAATTAATCTTAATGATGATCAGATAGTGAAACAGAATTAATTAGATTAAAATTGGTAATTATGTAAAGATAATATAGTTATAAATTTATTAAAACTTAATATATTTAATTTAATGTAATTTTAAGATTATACCTACCTTAAACAATAATAAATTATAAATCTTTTATTATTAGAATCCGTCCCTAATGTTCTGTTCTTTAATACCTACTGATCCGCAGTTTTATTTTGTGGCAGGTATAATACAAAAATAAAGGCTAAAGCAACAGGCATAAATAGGAAAAAAGACCGTGTCCATCTTGTCACGACTCCAATTTCTGATCATTTGAAAATAAATAAAAAGGGAAAATTTTTATTTAAAATAAATGTCATATGGCGGAAAGCCAAAAAAAAAATGAAAGAAATTCTGCAAATATAGTTTTCAAAAGAATGAAGAGTTTTAGCATTTTTATTTTTCGATTTTTTTCATAAAAAGTTAAACAAAATTTTTTTAGTGTTCCTGCCAAAAGGATATACAAAGAAACATCTTTTTACTTTTAAGAAAATCATATTTAAATAAGAACTGATTTGTGGAAAAGGCTTGCAAAAGTAGTTTGAGAAAACTGTTGAAGTTTGAACTCTTGATTCCAGCTTCATTAAGTTTTCAAACAATAACTTGACTAACTTTAAAATATTTTGAATTTAAAAATTTAAAAAGGATATTTAATTATTAAGGCACACGCTGGATCAGACTGGCTAACTTGTCCCATAATATTCACTAAAGACAGTGAAACTCGCCATGTCCCTGAAACATGGAGGGTTTAAAGGAATAATTTTCCAATTTTAAGAAAAACATTTTTTATTTGCCTTTCCTAATTGGTTTTTTGACAACAAAACAAACCTTTAAAAAAAATTTTGTTTATTCAATTTTAAAATAAATATTTAAATTTGTTTTCAAAATTTGTTTTTTTACTTTTTTTTTAAAGGGGAAAAGTTATAAAAAAAAAAAAATTTTCGAAGCTTTAAAGTTGGGACTTAAAGTTTTTCCCAAAAAAAGCAAAGCGAACCCATGCGACAGAAAATTTTAGAGGTAAAAACATTTATAGAGTCATCTTTCGTGTTAAATAAAAATAAAAACAACTTACATTAAGATAAATGTGGAATAAGAAATAATTTAGATTTCCATTATATTTTTTATACATATTGCAATGTACAATATTATACTAGTATTAAATGTTTTTATTAATATAATTACCACTTTTTTAATCGTCCTTAGACCTTTTATTTTCTTTATACGTATGCGCCCTGTGTAACGCGGAATCCTGTTCAAGCAGGAAAATCGTTTCATGACCGTGCGATTCCGTCTGACATAGGTTTCACTGTACCATAATGATCGTTATTATGATCCATATAACACATCTCCATTATATCACTTGTCTAAACACTGTCAGAAGTCACCACCTTGTTGGCGCACCCTGTACAATAGATAAAAATTTAATATGAAATAAACAATATTTATTAAGTACTTTTAAAAACTAAATTTTACTCGTACTATACGTGTGATCTCTATAATAAAACCTTTTGACCGAATACACCGCATTTCCGCCATATTTCTATGATTCTACGGCCATGAAATTTTGAACATAAAACTAATAACAGCCTTGTCGTTCTACGTCTGTCTATTTCAAACATTTCCCGGCACGTGATGGGTTGTTGTTTTCCGGTAAACCCGGCAACTCTGGGAAATTAATCCGGGAAAAGACTGTATCCGTCGCTCCGGGCGAGTGACACGATTGCTGCTCGATAATGACTCGATCGACACCGCTAAATTGGCCGTGTTCAAGAGAGGAACGTAAACAGCTAAAAAGTAATTAAAACGCAGATTGCTAATGGATGATAAACTGGCATTATACAGGGTGTAACATAAAGGTTGGTAATAAAATAAACAGAGAAAAACGTATTAGTAAATAGTTATTTGTGTATCAAGGCGAAAAGTTGATCTTTTTTGGCCGAATCGAAAATTTGCGGCCGAGGCCTAGCCGAGGCCAAGCAAGTTTTAGATTAGATAAGGCCAAAAAAGATTATTAGGGTGAGGTACACACAACATTTTTTAGGCGACTCCTTTATCAAGTAGGTAAAATATTTTATTTGCTCTTTTGATTTTTGAAATAAGAGAAAAATTGAAAAGCAGTTTCAATTTTTTATTGAATAAATAATGTTAATGTGGCACAATTTATTTAGCATCATGTGCTAAAAATTATAAACAACTACTCCTTTAAAAATGGCAACAAATTAGTTTTATTTGTTATTAATTGTTATGTTAAAAGTACAGGGTCTTTGATTATATTTACGGGGCTTCCGAGGCCTTTATTTTTAAAGAGAAAAAAAAATGTTTCATATAAAAATTGTAGGTATTTTTTTCATATTATCTTTTAAATTTATCAGTAAAAAAATATCGCAATAAAAAAATAGAAAAATATAGGCAACAACTTTTTTAAATGAAACACCCCGTATATTATGCGCTACTATGAAAGATCTTTTTTTTATGATTTCAAATATATATTGATGATATTTGGATAAACTATTTTTGGGATATTTTAGGTTAAATTATTAATAAATTACAAAAAAAGGTTCATATTAGTATCAAAAAAGCCATGGAAACAATAGAATTGTTATGTTGCTGAATTTGGTGAGGGTTTTCTCTGGACCCATAATGTTTATTTTTACATTCCTGCTAAAGTGAGGGAAGCTTAGTCGATAAATAGAATTTTATATAAAAACTTTGGATCCTGCTGCATAAACCTAGCTATTTCCAATGCATAGTTAGGTCGGTCCTGCATGCTTTGTTCAGGAAGATTCTGAACGGACATAAATTTATAAGGATAAAATTTGTAAAATTTTAAGGTTAAATAAATTTTATAATCTGTTTTATTAAGTTCAGATGCCGCATCCGGGATTGATATTTCAGGATATTCTAAAATTATGAAAAGTAGTGCTAGTCCAATAGAAAAAGTGTAATAATTATCCTGAAAAAACGAGGATATCCAAAACTTTGTTTTCATTTCGTGCTGCAGTCCTTTTCTTCATTTTAAAGCTTTTTCGTTCAATTAACTTTCTTACTATAGTGGAGTAAAATTTGGAAGAAAAGTCGCTTAGTTATCGAGAAAAAAAAAACCGGCGTAGAACCAAACCAGACTTAGTGGGATTCTTTAATAAGGTAATCGTGTACACGAAATCACTTTTACGACATTTTTTAGTGGTCGAGAGTTTTTTTATTTCGAAAAAATCCAAAAAAAATCGGTTTTCAATAAAACACGTATTTTAACTTCTCCACTGCTCTATCTTTAATAATATTCATGCTATCAAGTTAAATTTTTTTAGATTAAAGTAGACACAATAGCGCTTCAAACAACGTCCCACTTGAAGCTGATATTTTTTTGTTAAATTTTTAAAATAGTACGAAACTCAAAATTGTTATTTTTAGTAGCGTAATTTTAGGCAATCGAGAAACAAGTTTATTATTGAAAATTTATACATACATGCTGCGTACAAATTGTAGCCAATGTTTAAAAAAAGTTTTTAAAACAAAAATTTTTAGATTCCTTTTATAGTATTGAGTCAGTAATATTTTTTAACGGCCAAAGTCATATTTTTGCGCGCTTGGCTTAGCGAGCCGGCCGACTACAAAGATCTTACGGTCCGGTGGAAGTGTAGTAGGTACTTAAAGTTGTATCAACAGGTTTAAACGCAGATCTAAGGGCTGCTTAAGTTGTTTAGAAAAAAAAAATTTAAATATCCAAAACAGGTGGGTAGATTTTTAAACCCATATAAAAATATCAATCATTGTTATTAATTACCCACCTAATAAGTAGGTTTATTCAACTTTTTTTATTGGTTGCTGGTAAAGAAAACCACCCACGGGATTCGTTATTTTTTTGATTATACATTCAAAACTTCATTATTTTTTAAACATTTTTAGCAACAAAAAATTGCGGATGTTTTGTGTCTTTTAATTAAATTTGAGAAATATAGTACATACATTAAATATAAACTAGGGCTTCGTTAAAGGTCTTTTTTAAACAGGAATATATAATTCTTTTTTCCATATAAAGAGATGATACGAAGCTATTCATTGACATGTCTGAATGCTGCTTGAATAAGCAATGTTGCCAGACTTTTTGTAATAATTTGTTATTATTGAAGGTTGTTTTTTATATAAAAAACTAACCAGAACTAACAAACAACAACTTTCAAACTATGATCTAGTTCTGGTTAGTTCCGGTTAGGTTTTCCTCGTTAAATTGTAAATTTTTTTTATTATAAATGCGCCGTTCTGGTCGGTCATGATTAGTGCTGGTTAGTTAAAGCGGCTTTTTATTTTCACTAATTATATTTGTAACTGGCTTGAAATTCAAATATTTTGATTTAATGAAAATTATCCTTATGGTAACGGCAAAGTTTTTTATTATAAATTAATAATATTTGAAGCGATGCATGAATTTATTACATGTAAATCGTAAATAGTTAAAATAAAATGTCAAATAATGACCCATTTTTAGAATTTTTATTGCGCTTTTCTTGGTGAAAACTACATCATCCGCATTTTTTGCCTTAAATAATAATACTTAAAGAATATTTTACATTGCAAATTTAAAAATCGTCCAATTCCGTGGGTGATTTTTTTTACAGACCCAAAAATGTAATATGTAAGTAGTTATTTAGGCGCTTCATTAGTAGCATTTTACGTAAATTGAATCCATTTCTGCCTTAAAATCTTTAATAATGATATTGCAGGAACGAAATTTACACTCCTTACAACATTTTAGTTCTTCTTTCACACAAGTACATGTTGGAAATTCAATTTTGGGTTGACATAAAGCCATTGCACTACGTATTATGGCAGCAGCTCTTAATAAAGTTTAAATTTTGGACATTTCTTTGGGAAGTAAAAGATCTATCTGAACATCACTACCAATACTCGCAGAAAAGGTAGATATTGTCGAACTATTTTCGTGTAGGTTCGGAAACCGTTTTCCTATTTTTGTGCGATTTTATGTTTTTTCAGAGATGTAGTGGCTGTAACATAATTTATGATATTTCTCATCAAACGCAAATAAATCTTTATAGCCACGTAATTTAGATATCATATTAATGTCGTTCCTGTTCCTGGCAGCTTTATTACTTTTTTGATAGGTAGCTTTTCTACTACCTAAAATCAGTACTATGTAAAAAAATAAATACCCTAAACAGGATTTATAAGGATAAAATTGAAATTGTATTTTGTTTCAGTACAAAATATAAACTAATATAAAGTACCAACTATGTATATGAAGGTCCTAATAATATTTAAATTACTTGTTTAAACAGATTTTTTATATAACTTTTCTTCTTTTTATTTTTACTATTGCTGCAAAAAAACACATTTTTCTAATATTAAAACTATCGCATTTAAGTTTAGTGTCACAATAATTTGAAGGACCGGCGCGGCGCCACTGTCTGATTGCAAATTATGATAATAGTTTTGAGAATCTGTGTAAGTTTTACGACAGTCTTTATGATATTTTATTTTAATTTCGCCATTTAAAATATCATCTTTTGACAGATTTTTTTTTGCTAGATTGTCCTGCCTTTTTTCAGCACTTAATAGTAATGATAACAACCCTTGTATTCTAGGTCAGCGTTTCTCAACCTTTTTTGGCCCACGGACCAAAATATAGTTATTATTGTTTTTTTTTAATAAGTAATTTTTTTTCGCGGATCGAAAATTGTCCGCGGACTAGTAAAATTTCTCCGCGGACCACTTGTGCCATGGTGGTCGCCCGACCAGCGGTTGAGAATAGCTGTTCTAGGTCTTTTTAAAACAGATTTGTATCCATCATACACAATTTTCTTACAAATAATTCGCTTCATTGTTTTAAAATTTTAAATACATACAGCACACTCTAAATTTCGACAACCACCACTACTAATGTATTACTTAACTACGCACGCTATCCGCATGCGGGGCTATTGGGTCCCGATAATACTTTTTTACGTCTGAAAAAAAAATCGCTGTTGCCAAACGATACGCTCTAGGAAAAAATTTTTTTTCAAAAACTTTTGTTATTATTTGGCTATATTTTCTTCGCTGCATGTATGAAAATATTTTCAAAAATAAAAAAGTTTATCGATTGGTGAAAATTTCAATACCAAAAATATTTATTTTTAGTTTATATGATTTTTAGAGGAATGAAAGTGCGAATTGTGCCCAAACTGTTTATAAGGTTAAAAGCGCTAGGGGGGCTTTAATTTGACACAAAAAAAATTTCGGTATCTTTGATAGTTTTAAAGTTATGGCGGTGGAAACAAAAAAATCAATTTTTTTACAAGTTAAAAAAAATCAATTTTATTAATTTAAAAAGTTCGAGACCACAAAAAATGTCGTAAAATACGATTTCATGTGCCCGGTGACATACTCAAAGAAACCTAACAGGTTTGATCTGGTTCTACGCCAAAAAACGACACGATAGATTTCCGGAATCGCTCCACCACTATGTATTTAATAGTAGATATCTATAGATGGTCCCCGTTGTTAAGGATATAATAGGTAATATTCCCTTTGCACTGTAAACACATTATTATTGTTACCATAAAAAACACGCATAATAGCGATTTTTTGTTCTTCTTGAATAGCCCATCGACAAAAAAGCAATACAAACAAATTTTTAATAGTTAAAATGATAAATTTCAACTTTTTACAATATCAATACGTCAAATTTTTTAAAAAACAATTTTATTGTTTTCATAGCTTTGATACTAATATGATTTTTTTTTCAATTTATTTATATTTTAAGCTTAAATATCTCAAAATGTTTCCTCCAAATACCATTAGTATATATATATATATATATATATATATATATATATATATATATATATATATATATATATATATATATATATATATATATATATATATATATATATATATATATATTTGAAATCAGAAAAAAACTTTTCATCGTAGCGCATAATATACAGGGTGTTCCATTTAAAAAAATTGAAGTTGATTATATTTTTCTATTTTTTTAATGCGATAATTTTTTACTGATAATTTCAAAAGGTAATATGAAAAAAAACCTACAATTTTTATATTAAATATTTTTTTTTGTCTTCAAAAATAAAGGCTCCAGAAGCCACGTAAATATAATCAAAGACCCTGTACATTTATTACACTTTGAAAATGTAATCTCACTTTTAGACTTGAGATTATTAACAGTCATGCCATTTTCTAGCTTTTTAGAAATAATATTCTTTGATTCAGAATCTTTAAAATTTTTTTGAACAGGAAAGCGTAAACCTGATATTTATTTTTTTCTTGAAATGGAATCTTCAATGTAGCCTTCCGCTGCTGAATTAGACTTTTAACCCCCGTGGCTTTATAAAATTAAAATCTCCTCCTGTTTCAACAAAAAAAGAGAAAATGAACTTCTTTTAACGTTTGATGACGTAGATTGAGAGGTCGTAAATTTGAGTATTTTCGAGCTGTAGGGGACTTAAATTTTCAATTAGTTTATCAGTTATTGTAAATACTCGTTTGTAACCAGTTTTTGTTTTAGGAAGTGTAATTATTAACAAGGTTCCTTTGTCTTGTATATTGTTTATGGATAGTTGTCTTAGTTTGCCTCGTCTACAGGCACCAGCCAATCCAATTACCAAACACACCTTTAAATAATTGTAGATTTTAACATTGAGTAGGTAGACCATAATGTAGACGATTTTTTAACTTTGGCCTGTTCCGAAAAAATGCAAGAAATACCTCTTCTTTAAAACTTTTAGCCTTGCGTATATTACACCATTCCATAAAAAAATCATATTGTTTTAAATAGATCTGCCGAGATTTTTCTGGTAGTAAATTTAAAGTCGCTGCTTTTGCGGCTTCATAAATTTCAGCTAGATTATCACTGCCTGTATCACTCATTTTGCTTAATTTTTAATATAAATTTTTATTCAATGTGATTTTTACGGTTTAGTTGACACTGACAGATTGTTAATAAACTATCTAGCAACGCACTATATCCTAGCCATCCAAACCACCTTTGTAAAGAAAAAGCGGCCGTAAAGTAAATGCGGCCAAAAAAGTTATAGGGGTGAAAAGAACTGACCACACTCAGTTCGCTATACCACGGGACCAGGATCGAAGTGGTCCCATTTTTTAGAAACTTTCCAGGCGAGTAACCCAACGAGAACTTATATTAAGAAATAAGATTTATTTAAAAGTTCTAAAAAGGAGATATAAACTTTAAATTAAATCAAACCCATTAATTTATTACATTGCACAATTTATACGATATAAAAGTTTTTCGCAAGATTTACCTATTTTATAAAAAACATATTATTTTTTTCTTAAAATTACTTATGTCAAGATCAAGTTACATATTTTATTTTTGTTTATCTACACGGACAAGATTGTGTAATGTAATTATAGCCGATAAAAGCGTAATATAATCATTACTTTTTCTTGAAGTGTATTATTGAATTCTTTTAATGACTGTATGGAATAAATTCTTTATTAGGATAATTGGTCAGCCTTAGTTTTTAATTGGTCAGCCCTACGATACAGTCACTAAATGAATCCATCAACGCACTATAATATAAAATAATGACCATATTACGCTTTTATTGGCTTTAAAGTATCCCTTTAATAAAGTACTAAAAGTATTTATTAATATTAATTTATTCGTGCTAATCTTTCAATTTATTTTGTTAAATTACTGACCAATTAAAATTTGCCCCTGACCAAGTATATACGAGTCCGTTACCATTTAATTTTATTTTTATCTGATCAATAGGACTATTTTGGGGTGCTAAAAGTTTTGTTCTATATATTTCTTACCTTAATGTTTTTTTTTTTTTAATTATTATTGACCAAATGTCTAGAGTAGAGGCAGTGACCAATTAATTTCTGGTCATTTTAAAGTAAATTTTCTGTTGCAGGCACCAGTATCTTAAATTTGGGGTGCTAAAAGTTTTTGAGTGTCCTTGGAAATTACCACTTTCAATTTTTTTGTTTTGAAATCTGACCAAACTTTAAATTATCTGACCATTTTTGACCAATAAATGACCAATGTACAAGTCAACAAATTCAAATTTTTGTAAAGTAACAATTATGAAAATAGGTTTGTTTAAAGTATTTTAGAGTCCTAAATCCAAAATAATAAGCTAATTACTGTAACACGTACAGTTTTTTTTGTTATAAGGAGAAAAAAGAGGAGACGACATATTTTTACAATTTAATATATTTATTTAATATAAACATATAAATCATGTGAAATCTATGCAAAAACATTACTGAGAATGGGTTTTTATGTGAATAAAAAATACATCGCACGAAATATGAAACAGCGACAAAAACGTGTACTTTTCCTTTTGTTTTCTGTAGCATTATCCCTTTTTAAAAACCAACAGTAATTGCCCAACATAAATGGGTTCCAGGGTCCCTGGTATCTTGTTTCCATCATCCTGATGTGGTGAAATCTCTCTCCTTGTTCGTCGCTTACTTCACCCAAATTTCCGGAAAAATTCAAATGGGAGTGCAAAAAATATATTTTTAGAGACATGCGTCACCCTAGTAATTCATAGGTTTTCAACAGTTCATTTAGGGTCTTTTATAGTCTTCATCTTTCTTCTGCCCAGAAACCCTTTTCTACACGTGCAAAACACGCCCAAGCTGCCAATTCCATTTCATTTAATTGTTCTTGAAAACGGAGATCATCTAGGAACTTCCCAATCCGAGGTCAAATAAATGTGCCTCCATTTAATTTTAAATCACTTAGTTGAGGAAATATTTCTCTTAGGTACTGGAAACCACTACCTTCTTTGTCCATGGCTGTGACAAAGTTTTTCATTAGTCCAAGCTTAATATGAAGAGGCGGTAGCAGCACATTTTTTTGGGTTAACAAGGGGGTATATTTAATGTTTGAATTACCAGGTTCAAAAGAAGTTCTATGAGGCCAATCCTTTTTACTGTAGTGTTCTTTGTTGCCCTACTGTCCCACAGACACAAAAAACATCAATACTTTCTAAAATCCCCTAGCAAGATACCTATGACTTATAAATCTCCACAGATATCCCACTGATACTGCTCATATTTAACATGGTTTAATATGGTTGCTAAGTTGTCATAGGTTGCTTTCATTCTTAATGCTTGGGCTAAACGGAATAGATGGTTTTTGTTTATTATGGAGCAGGACTGCTTTGAGGCTGTATTTCGGCAATCTATGAATAAACGCCACTCGCTAGGATATTCCAATTAACCCTATTCACAACAGACACATAGAAAACTTCCATTTTGAGAAAACCTTTATAATGTTACATTCCGCTTTCGGTAAAAATGAAACACTTGCTTTTTTATCTAACAAGTTCCAATTTTTTTTAACAATCCTAGGTCACGTACCAAGTCATTTAATTCATTCTGAGTCATTAAGTGAGGTCACTGGTAGTTGGTAAAAATGTTGGGTCACAACTGGTGTTCTCCCGGGAAATTTTGTGGATCGATTCTAATGAAGAATTAGAATCACTGGGAAACACAATGTCCAGGTTTAAAGGCGCTATCGGTACCGGTAGTTCCTGGCAATAAGGAACTGGCCTAAGCGCAGAAGTCAAATTTGGATACTCTATTTTGTCTCTAGCGTTGTTTTAATCCCTTCTGTTTTAGTGATGCCAAAATAGCAAACACTTACATGGTCAGTAGGTCTCTCCCACACCATAGAACAGCAAACAGCATAAAAAACTTTCTTGCGATCATCCACTGCACTCAAGGGACGTGACAACTCACACACAACAAACATGAGGAGCCCAAGTTATATCTAAATCCCCAATTTGGCACTTAAGATATAAAAGATAGGTCTTTTTTTTAAATTTCTTACATATAGGCTTGGGACTTTATAAAAATCGTCCACATATATAACAAAACTTAAAGGCTGGATTTTTCAAACATCGACGACCGAATTGCCATTACAAAACCCCATTTTAAAATTTTATCCCAAAAATAAAGAAAAAAAAAACTAAATTCAGAAAAATAAAAAATTTAGGTTTTACTTTTTCCATAATTTAAATCCTGCGTTAAATTTCTTTCCCAAGTTGGGTAAAAATGATTTCAAAGATTTTATTAAAAAGAAAAGCAATCACTTCAGTGGGGGCTAGGAATTTCTGGGGAAAAAAGGTTTAAGGTAGTTCTTCCCCACAGTCCAATCACAAAAAATTTTGGTTTACTACCCATAATTATAATTACAAATTAATAACTTTCTTATAAAACCCCCAAAATTCATTTAAAAAATTTCGATATAAAAATCTGCAAATGGGTATTTATTTTCACCGTTTAAATCAGCTTATATCCATTTAAAACCAAAAAAAACAAATTTTTGAAAACTTAATATCACTGTTTTGACCCTTTTTTCTTTTTTGTTATTAACCCAATTAAATATGTCAAACTTTAGGTTTAATATGTTTTATTTATAAAACTAATATAGTATGGTTTTCAATCTTTTTTTTTTTAAGTTAATTTAAATTATTTGGGAATGCTGTTTGAATTTGGCGCGGCAAACCGACGGGAGGTGGGTCGGATACGCCTGGGGGGCGACGACAGCTTAGTTTTCATTTTGAAGATAGCTTGTGAAATAGAATTTTTTTTTGGGGCTTTTTTTTTTACACTTTATGCTGATGTTTATTTTTATGGGCCAGTCAAACGGCTTAGGAGTTTTTATTTTATTGTTATTTACTGATAAACATATAATAATACCCAAAAAAAAAATTACCCTTGTATCCTTAACCCCAAACGGTGAAATCACGAAAAGCGTGTGTTCAGGGAAAAAAGGGAAATCACACAGGTTCCACGGGGTTTTTCACAGTGGAGTTGTTTATAAGCACACCGTGTTTCCCACAGTGGTTTTTTAAAAAACCCACAGCCAAACCCAAATTTCATGATGAATAATAGTGTTTTCCCCGCGATTACAAATGTATCCATGGTTTTAACTTTAAACCAGATGGATAAAAAAAAAATACATTAAAATTTTTAAATTTTATAGTTATACACTATGTATACGAATGGAAATCCGGAACAGGGGAAAAATACGATTTTTTAAACGGTATGCCCACAGTGTTTCCATTGGAACACTGGGGCTCAAGGAGGGACATATTTTTTTCGACTTTAGAATTATAGGGCCAAATTTTTAACATTTTTTTTAAAAACCCTATTAATATTTACCAAGTTTTCAAAATAATGTTAATAAAAATTAACAATTTAGTCACTGTGACTGCTTACTGAGCAAAAACCGTGAAATAAAAAAAAGAGATTTTTACTTTCCTATTCTAAGTTTTTAAAAGCTTTCAGGTACTATGGTAAATTACAGGTGGTACCAAGTGATACCACCTTCTTGGGAGAAAGATGGCTAACCAAAAACGTTTATAAAATTTTAGCAAAAAAAAATTAAATTTTTGACATTTGTCGATAAAGTAAAAGAAGAGCTAATTTTTTAAGGATTTTTTTTTATTGATTGCCGCCATTTTTAATTTTTTTCCTTTTTTTTTTTGATAGTGACCGCACGTCGAGGCTGTGCACTATGCTGCTACATCCAGAAGTTTTGTTTGAAATCTGTGCTCGCGAGATTGACAAATTTTGCATAAATCATGTCTGAATTATTAGTCGTTGAATGAGTTGACGCTCGCTGAGCACGGATTAAAATAAAGACCTTAGGTATCCTTAGTTTTAAAGGGGGAATCATCATGTTATCAAATTATTCCCCCATAGCACCTTTAATAGTTTCGACCCGGCATAAAATCCCTCGAAAAAAGTTAAAAAATACTGTTTTTGGAATATAACTTTAGTAATGTAGGCTCTTGGAGATGATATATTAAATAAAGTGAATGTTTATGAAACTACGAGATAATATAGGATTTTGATAATAAAAATGAATTGGGTGTAAGCCCAAATAAAAACTACCGTTAAAATTTTTTTTTTAAAGTGTTATAATGCCCGAGATATAGCTGTCCCGCACTCTTTTCTGTATAAACCTTTAAATTTCTTTGAATGATGGGTGGGTCTTAAAAAAAATTTTTAAAAAGAAGAAAGTTTACTTGTTTTTTTAACTGTTTTTCACCTTAATCTTTTTCATACCGTTATTTTTTTTATAGTAGCATAGTTCTTAAAAAAATTTAAAATAGGAATTGAAAAACTTTGTATTTTTAGAATAATTTTTGTCCAGTAAATGACAAAAATTGATGTAGGAGCATAAATAAATGCACATTAGGGGACCAATTTACCGGTACCAGAAATTCCCTTTCGGGGGCTGTTCTAAGAGTTCTTTTACTTTATCCAAATTCGAACCTTGATTTTTTCAACTAGGTGATTTTTCAAGAAGTAGGCCAGAAGCACCTTTTTTTTAATAATGCAACATTGTGGCTGGGACCATTTTTATATTCGGAAAAATGTAACCCTCCTTACTGTCGGGGTAACAACCTTTCGCTGTGGGATTAAAATATCGTTTTAGTCCCTAAGTTTATAATGTACTATTAATAAATCGTTAAAAATATGAATTATAAATAAATATTGTTTGTCAAGTTTTGTTTTATATATATTGTCTACTATATTCTGTATTTGATATTAAATTTTTTAATAAACCCATAATACAATGTAATAAACCCTTTTTTATGATTATATATACTTATTATTATTATCATTCAACAAAAAAATAATAAATTTTTAAATTAATTTTTAGTCAGTTATAATAACTTTTTTCGGCTTAACCGATTTTAATAAACTAGGTTTCGTTTAAAAGAGCTTACCAGGGCTTAAAGGTTAAATATTGGTATAATAAATTTATTTTTTTGTTTTATCCCCAGAGACTGATTTGTGTCAAAGTTATAAATTTTGTCATTTTTTTTTTTTTTTTTTTTAAATTTAAATACAATGGTATAATTATTATAGGCTACAAAAGAGAATAAAAAAGTAAAAAAAAACTGGTGAAAACCGCATATCGATCTTAATGAATTCTTCAGTTATTGCCTAAAAACTGCATTACTCGTATTCTTTCCTATTTTAAGCTGTCAGATAAACAACGCGGCGTTTTTATCGAGAGTGCCGAGACGTCAAAAATCAAGAAAACAAGGACGTCAAAAAAAGTGACAAGTGCATTGTTTATCAAACCTGATAATTTTAAATGTAGTTCTTGTTTATCGAGTTTATCGTTGTTATTATTAGGAGTAGTGTTGTTAATCGTTATTAAGTAATGTTAAATTATGTCTTATTCCACCACCGAGGCATACGATATGCTCGCCGTGTATTTTGAAAAAATGTTAAATGCCTCCATTGCGACCAGACAATATATAAGGTATTACGAAATTCGGCACTTTAATAAAAAAGTGTTTAGACGTTTGACAACCCGTTTAAGAGGGACTGGCAATATCCATCCTATTCCAGCACAATAAAGATACAATTAGCCAAAGCCCGACAAATACAGATACAAATGCTGTAATTAAATTGATAATAAACAAATAATAAAGATATTATTGATATTTAATATTTTCAGAGAAACAAATGGTTTTTGTTGTCATGGCATTCTCGATAAAAACGCCGCGTTGTTTATCTGACAGCTTAAAATAGGAAAGGATACGAGTAAAGGCTGATTTCCACCTAAGCAGCATGGAGCAGCACCTCACAGCGCGGCGCAGCGCAGCAAAATACTGCCTATATTTGTTTTCATGTTATTAAATGAATCCGTTCCCACCTAAGCAGAGCGTCGCTTCGCGTCGCAGCACAATGCCTCGCAGCAAAATTTTAATTTGTCTATGAGCGTTGCCACGCGTCATTGCTGCTTACGAATGTGCTGAAGTGGGCTGATGCTCATTCGAAATTCAGTATTTTGCTTGTCAGTACAAACAAGATCATATAGTTGGATGAATTTTTTCCAAGACATTCTATAATATTGGTAGATCTTTTTTTATCCAGTTGAAGCCGTTTAAACAGCGTATAAAATTCACCTTCTTCGAGTCTTGCAGAAAAAATATCATGTAACCAATATTTACCCATTATTTCCGTTTTTTCTCTATTTT